>JBBPDJ010036694.1:0-14836 GCA_037974625.1 Cucumis cinereus | reverse complement strand
AAAGTATTTTCACCCATAAATAATTAAGATATTCTTGGAGAAAAGAAATTATGTCAAGCCAATTAATAAATGTAACACATACCAAGAACTAGTCTTACAATAGCAAGTCCGAGTCGAACACAGAGAGCAAGTAGATTTTTCCAGTAAATAGCTTCCAACCTGAAGGTAACTGATGGGGGGTGGTTGGATATTGTTTTGTGCGAATCAAATTAACTATTCAAATGGAAGTTAATTATTCGGATGGATCAATTCATAGTTGATCAGAACAATGCCTAAATAAATTGCTAGTGAGCTAATCTAACTCAAATACTTCATGCAACTGTCATGCATCACCAACAATAGAATTACACAACTATCAAAGCTATCATCATACAGTCCACAAGTGTCCACAATATGAATTACCTAGAATCATTCAAAAAAGAATTGAATTCCAACGTTACAATGACTTGTTCCAATTCTCTGAAATGCCATAAAATAAATTGAAACCCTAGAAACCAAAGCTAGAAAAGAGTACTTAGCCTCTTATCCACATGTGAGATGAAGAGGGAATGTCTGAGTACCTAACCAGAACTGAAAATGGAAGAAAACTAGAGAGAAAGCGTATTATGGTTGGTGGAAATCGAAGACACCATGACCTAGGTGGTGAACAAATATTTAATTAAATCGTAATGGCACCGAGGCGCTAGGAACAACGTTGGGACACTGACGGAAGTCCGCGCGCAAGCAATGTTTGGAGCGTCACGACGCTCTAAGACAATGTCGTGGTGGTATAAGCATTTCATGGACAGTTAAGACTTAAATTGCCCTTTTCTTCACTCTTGACCCCCGATTGATCCAACTTCACTTCATATTTGCCTAATTAAACTCCAAATTTACACCAACACCAAATTCTACCTTTGAATAGCTCGAAGCCTACAGATAAGTAAATAGAAACATAAAATCATAAAATGATCCCGAATTAAGCGAAATTAGATAAGCACGTTTTCAATGCTATCCTTGATCCTAGTCTTTAGTAGGGGTGTAATTGGGCTGGGTCGGGTCGGCTTTCATTCCAAATCGACCCGACCCGAAAACCATTGGTTCTGCATGTGCATTAACCGACCCAATCCAACCCGAATTGAGTCAACCTGAATCGGGTCAGGTCAGGTCGAGCTTATATGATTACACACATGGACCTAAAGAGTAAAGGATACTGCAATCATTTGAAAACAAATAACATATTTTACACTTAAATTACAAATCTGATTACTAGCTTGAGAAAATTACTTAACAATCACTTTATAGAAAAACAAAATTACTGAACAAGAAAAAAAAAAAAAAAGAGAGATCCAAACAACCTCATAATTCACATATTCCCACATGTGATTTTGTCTCCCACAGCCTCATACAAAGCTATATCAGTTGAATACGAAAACCCAACTCCCACAGGCGTCTCCACATACAACATATTCGCTTCTAAACATCAAAACAAACAGAGGAAGAACAACCCATAAACACTCACAAAATCTTCAAGAATAAAAAAATAAAAAAAATAAAGAAACCAAACCCATTTCATCAAAGACTTAGCAAGCATTACAATCCCAACCTGTATTCCAACTATACTCATTCCTAATCAAAACCTCCCCTTTAGGTTGAAAGGGTCCATTTTCAGAGAATGCCCCAACTCCCAAAGAAGAACACTCAAGACCTACAAAGAACAAAAACCCAATTCATTAAAAAATAAAATAAAAAACTCCAAATGGGGATTAACCCATTAACCAAAACTCTAAAGAAAAGTAGAAACCACCTCCATTAAGCCAAAGAACAAGGGGTTTAGAAGGAGGTTCAACTTGGGCTTCAGCAAAATGATAAAACAAAGCCTTCCAATTACGATCAACAACATTTTCTCCCCCTTCTATTACCTCTCTCCAGCCTCACCCAAACGTTTTCTCCTCACATAAACACTTATTGACTGATTGTAAAATCACACCATACGCGAGAAGGAACAAATCGTTTTCTCACT
Source organism: Cucumis cinereus (assembly GCA_037974625.1). NCBI lineage: Eukaryota > Viridiplantae > Streptophyta > Magnoliopsida > Cucurbitales > Cucurbitaceae > Cucumis > Cucumis cinereus. Next base: position 12,834 of record JBBPDJ010036694.1, on the reverse strand, counting down.
GTTTTTTGGAAAACCCATTAAACAAAAACTAGGGTATCAATGCTCCAATAAATTAGGGTATCAAAATTTCAGTCATTCAAAGAAATTAGGGCATCAAATCCCCATTTGAAGAGGCGATTGAGGGTTTGAAAATGGAAACGAAAACATACCGTAGACATGAAATATAGTATTAAGCGATGGGGAAGACGAACGATAATTGAGGATAAGACGAATGGCGACGAGCTTCAAGGGGAAGGCAGAAAAAAGTCCTTCACGTGTGCGATGCGAATGAATAGGCAAATAAATTAAGATTAAAGGCAACTCTAAACCGTAAACAAAACCAAACCGAACCAATCTTATTCGGTTCGGTTCGGTTCGTTGGTTGGGTTTGATTTTTTTCACCCCTAGTCTTTAGTGTACAGAGCATTGTCGTTAAGTTATTTTTCCAAAAGCTATAGTTTTAATTGAATCTCATATGTTTTCTATCATTATTTGAATGAACAAAATAACAAAATTATACGTATCTACAAAATAGATAAAAATAGTATCATTTGGATCGCAATATTTTGAAAACAACTGATCTAAATATCCAATAAATTTATGTTGTTTTTTTAGTACAATTTTGTTTCATCTATCGTAATCAACGTGTCATGAATAGTTTTATGTTAGATAGAACAAATTACTCACATGTAAATGACATTTTAATCACATTAATCGACAAATACTATAGTGTGCGAAAAACTAATAGTAGTTGTATATAATGTGAATTTAGGTAGAACAACTTTTTTATGTTTTTATATAATTTTAAAGGGATAAAAAATCACAAATTTAAAAATTATATAATTTAAAATTTTAAAAATTATATGGATAAGGTGGTCGACGGGAGAGTAGTTCTTGGTTTTCTGTTATTCCTTTTTGGTTGAAACATGCTATATGTAGCGTTCTATTGTTTTGAACTATGTAGCTTTCGGAGTTCTTCTTTGTTTCCTTCCAATATATATATGTATATGAAGATTTTGTCTTTTCACCTCATCTTTGAACTTAAAACCTATTTCAACATTGTTAAAATTAACCAATATATTAGACTTGTTAGTATTAGACTTGAATCTAAAACACATAGTGTTTGATGCCAAAATTCAAATAGAAAAAAATACATTTGACCTTCAGCATCGATAAACTTTTAGTTTGGGAAAGAGTGAACTTGCAAAAAAAGAAAAAAGATACTCTAATTCCAAAGAAAGAGACAAATAATTATATAATTGAGAATAAATAAAAAATGTAAGTTTTCGTATATAGAGTCATAGGGTGTATTTATAGGGGATTTTAGCTGGGGTTGTTTAACTTAACCCTCCTAGGAATAGGATAGTTTTTCCTAATCACAAACAAGGTATATCAAATCTTATCTTATCTAGGATTGGGATATTAGACTGTAATTTTCTAATGCATGTCGTCTTTTACCACGTGACTTTTTCCTTGGACTAGATTACAAACAAATTCAACTTGGTCTTAATCTTCTAAATTTTTGGAATAGAAAGGTAAAACACTCTCACTTCTACAGACAATGCCAACTGTTGTACCAAAGAGTGGATAGAAAAAACAGTTTGTGTCTTTCAAGTGACAACAACGGTAAATATATAATTTGAGAAGAGAAAACCTACAAATAATGAAGAAGAAATCACAAATGCGTTGTCTGGCCTAAAACCTCTAATGCTTAAGTCAATAATCAACAAAATTTCATGGTACTACTCTCGAGGTGGGAAGGATACCTTACCTTGGGGGATGCTTATGGCCCTCAATTCATATATAGATGGTTCGTTTAGGATCCCTAATCCTTGAATTAAGAATGCTATTTCAAGTCGGCCATGGGGTTAAAATCATATGACTCATACATGGGAGGTTTCATAGGAGGATAGAAGCTGGCCTCCGCCTCGAGTTGAGGTAGAGGGAGGCCATTTGGCCCAATGAAGATACTCTCACCTCAGCCTCAACCTTTGATGGCTAGTTAAAGCCATTTGACCAAAGAAAAACACGCGCCTCAGCCTCAAACTTCCAGAGGCAAAGAGGTAGACAACTCTTTCACACACAACCTATTTGCTCATTTCTTACACTCTTTTACTTTCACGTGGTTGTCCTTGCTCCCATTTTACATTTAACAGTTTGCCCTCTCGAGCACTTGATTTTTTATCTCATAATATCCTATAACACATAAAATATAAAATTCAAGAAAAAGTCGAAAGTACATACACTAATTCCACTCATTTTTATTATTTCTCCTTAGTTTGGAGACTCTTGATTTGTAATTTAAATGGTAAAATTTCTCTCATTTTTATTATTTCGCCTTACTTATTTGTTAAAATTTCACAAATAACTATAAAATCATCACTTTTATAATAATGTAAAGACTAAAATAGACATTTTAAAAGTCAGAAATTACATACACTAAAGTAATATTTAAATCATACAATAAAAAGGCTGAATTATGTGGTTGGGCATGAAATTAACTTTATAGTAATTATATATTTGATAAAGTATCAACTACTATTTCAAAATTTGACGATAGCACCTCGTAATTGATGAAAAAAAAAAGAAAGAAAGGAAATCTTTGGTAATAAATAATGAGGGCTGTCCACCTACCTTTAGCAGGATTTAAGTAAGGGTGGGTAGTGTATTGGTGTGTGGCAGTACATAAATGTTCTGCAGAAAAAGATAGATGATTTTGGGACCAGTAACTAATTTCAACTTTAAATATTTGTATACTTCACAAGTATAAATACAAATATGGCCTAGATTGAAGTCACAACCATATCAAATAAGGAAACAAATGGAAGAAGCACTCAAAGAAGAGCCAAAAGAGATGGTGATGAACTCTCCTCCAAGGCTCTTTAAGAGAAAAAAGTGGACAAAGTTTGATAAAAATGTTGCCTTCTACTTTCTTCTCTTGCATCTACTTTGTATTTTGGCACCATTCTATTTTAGTTGGACTTGTTTGTTGCTTTCTTTGGGATTAGCCAATCTAACCGGTATGGCAATCAGTGTTTCGTATCATAGAAATCTTGCACATCGAAGCTTCAAACTTCCCAAATGGCTCGAGTATTCTCTTGCTTATATTGCAGCTCATGCGATTCAGGTTTGATATTTTGAATCCCCCTACCCTAACTAAAAATGGACTAAGCTATGACTAAGCTATGAACAAATACATTTCAATTTTATATTTAATTTAAAACTGTACACAATAGATGACACAATATTTAAATTACACTCCACCTTACACTTTTGAATTAATTAGTGATTTAATATGATATTAAAGTAAATGGTTCAAGAGGTCATGTATTCAAATCTATGCAATGTTACTACCTCCTTGATTCATATTGATTTTCATTTTTAGATCTTGTACAGTATTTCAATTCCACAAGAGTTAGTGTTAGATGATTTTCAATCAACTGATAATTTAACAGTGCATTAATTTTTGCTTTTTTTAATCTAAAAACGAACATTATTAATGATCATTATGTTATATATGAATGATTTTTATATACGCTACTTAAACACCAAATCATAAAAGAATGAGTGGTGCAGTAATTGCCTACATGCCATTAAAAATGGTAAAATTAGAGACATACCCTATATCATATTTTTCATATGGCGTTTTGGTAACATTTTGTTGGTTCTTCAATTTTAGGGTGATCCAATTGATTGGGTGAGCACACACAGATGTCACCATCGATTCGTTGATTCAGAACGAGACCCACATAGTCCTATAGATGGATTTTGGTTTAGCCAAATGATGTGGTTTTTTGATTCGTATAACTTGACGAGAAAAGTTTGTCCAAACTATTTTAATAATTTTGAAAAGGTGGAAAGAAACATGTTGATGTTTTACATGAAACATGGATATCCAGACAATGTGAGAGATTTGGAGAAACAAAGGTTCTACAGATTTATGCATAAAACATATTGGCTTCATCCAATTGCTCTTTCACTGTTGCTCTATGCCATTGGAGGACTTCCTTTCATCATTTGGGGAATGGTACTAAAATATAATTTTATTTTTATTAGTTATTTAATTGAGATATTTTAATAAACTAAGTGTTTATATGTTTATTAAACCATTGATATAGTGCGTGAGGTTCGTACTCAGCTTGCATTTCACATCTATGGTAAATTCAGTATGTCATATGTGGGGAAACCAACCATGGAACACTGGGGATTTATCTAAGAACAACTGGTAAGAGATACCATTTTTATTACCACTTGCTAGTGAAAATGGATTTTATATTAATTAATGATTCATACATAAATTTTCATATTTAAATTATTAATCCACTTATATACATTTTTAAATATTTTCGTAATAATTTTGTTTTTAAAGTACGAAGTAAAATTTTTAAACCTTATTACTGAAAATTACAAAATGTGATGTTTATACAAAATTTAGAGAAATAAAAAATATATATTTTCCATATAAATGCTATTATATATAGATATATTTTTTCAAACCCTGACTATTCTATTGGTTATAATATGTTTTTATTTATTTCTCGCCACATATTTTGAAGATTTTCAAATAATCTCTTTAAATCATATTTGGATAATTTATCACTGAAATGTCCTTTTTTTTTAACAAGATTCTTAAATTAACCCCTTTTTTTAAAATAAAAATAAAAAACCATTTCTTATTTAATATGATGAAAAAGAACACTTCATATAAAATATTCAAATAATTCATACCACATGCCTACTTTAAATTATTAACTTTTTCAACAGTATTAAATAATAAAATTCATTTTAGAAAAAATCAATTTAATTATTTATTAACTATTTGTTTTCAAATATATAATAGAATAGAATGTTACTATCTATCAATGATAAATACTATTAAAGATAGATATCTATTAGTGTCTAAATGTTAATGTCTATTGAAATGATAGACAATAATAATCACTGATAGACATCTATCAGTATCCAGATGAGCTTTGACAAAATTTAAATAGTTCATTGTCTCATTTTTAGGGTGGTTGCTATATTTACATTTGGAGAAGGATGGCACAATAACCACCATGCTTTCGAATATTCAGCAAGACATGGTCATGAATGGTGGCAAATTGATTATGGTTGGTATATTATTAAGTTCCTTCAAATCATTGGATTAGCCACCAATGTGAAATTACCTTCTGAAAAGCCAAAAACGGCTGCTTTAAACAGATCACACCCTACCGTTCTTAAGTCTATGATTGATCGAGATTAATCAAATTTAATATTTTCCCTCATTTAATAACTTGTTTCTAAGGTAATGGTGTAATCCACATATCATATATGAATGTTTATGATCTTATTAAATGTTATAGTTTTTATGTAACCCTCTTTTAATTATGCATTCAACTTCTTATTTATCTTATAAAAGATAATCGTTAATACACTCTAAATTAAGATTTATGACCTATAATGCGTCTTTTAACAGTAGCTACATATCAATAGTTTGATCCTTACAAATTTAATAAAAATATTTTATTTCAATTAATTAAGATGAGATTTACATGAAGTTATTTTAAAGTTAACTCATAAGAAAATACTTTTGAATTGTAAAGTTGTTTAGTTACTCCTTACTCAACGTTTTATTTTTTTTCATACCAGAGATGGTACAAAAGAAGTGAAAGAAAGGAAGATTTTGTTGTTGACTTCAAAAACAGGAAAAAAAAAAAGAAAAAAAAAATAGTGGAAGTAGAAGGAAAAAAAAAAGTGACAAAAAAGAAGAAGAGATGGTTGAATTTTATGTGCTACACGTTACGTCATTAATGATTATTCATTGCTACAAAAATTGTCACACCCTTCCCTAAATATTACTCTCTATATCTAAAGGATGATGCGAAGTCAGTAGACACCACATCTATCTTAGCGACATTTACTGACAATATACTTTTCTAGACAAATAAAAGTTAAATATGAATAGTAATTTAAGAAAAACAGGTAAAACAAAAACATATGTTTATAACTATTGTCTTAAGTCATTAAACTTCAAACATTAATTTCATCGACTTAAATCTAATTAATTAATAATTTACTATTTACTCTGGTCTAGTTATAGACAAAATGCATGGTCAAAGATGTAACGCCCCTGATTTTCAACCGTGACCCTTGGTCGTTTCTTAAATAGGAACTCATAATCTTAACAAAAATACAGCGGAAGCATTTTCACAAGCAACAACATCAACACAGCAGAAGCCTTTGTCAATAAAGTCCCCAAACACATGGTCACTGTCCTTCCCGCTTGTCGTCGGTTTCCTCATACTTACCTGAAAAATAAACATGAAAACGGTGAGTATAAAAATACTCAGTAAGGAACCCACTACTGGGCCCACTAAGTTAACTGTTAACTTCCTATTAAACTGTACTCTGCAATCTTAGTCCCAAAGGCAGCTAACGTCCCTCCTACCGAGGACAACATGGCTAATAGATAAAGTTAACAACTACCATAGTCCCAAAACACGCAATCTTAGTCTAAAACATTCATAAGCACACATATGAAGTTTAGTTCTGAAATAAGAACCACAAACACCCCACATCTCGAAGACTTATCAAGACTACCACCTGAAACAGAAATCGAGTTTACTATTGATTTATTACCCAGAACAGCACCTATTTCTCAAACACCATATAGGATGGCTCCGAGTGAACTGAAGGAATTAAAAATTTAGTTACAAGAGTTGGTAGACAAGGGATACATAAGACCTAGTGTATCACCATGGGGAGCTCTAGTATTGTTTGTAAAGAAGAAAGATGCACACTTCAATTGTGCATAGATTACAGACAGTTAAACAAGGTCACGATACGTAATAAGTATCTTTTACCCTGTATCGATCATCTATTTGATCAATTAAAAGGAGCGTCAATATTTTCTAAGATCGATTTTATCTTTTGAACACGTGGCTCAATTCCATACTTCTTCTCTTCAGTGATTTAACTTGAACACGTGAGCCACTCAATTCCATTCTCAAACTATTGCTTGACTTAGTTTTTACTTCTTATTTATCTATGTTGCAGTGGTGCATGTCCGACACTCCCAACAGTATCGTTGTTGTGGAGTAAACTGAATACCAACAACAATTTACTTTTGTGTGCACACATAAACACTAAATTCGAATTCAAAGTATCTCAATCATGCTTATGAATAAATTCTCATAAATTCTAAAGATTCTTAATACCACTAAATATTCCCCAATTTATACTTACTTGAATACACATTCACGACATGGGGTAATCAAAGAAAATGATATTAACCATGTTTAAATTAAAAATATAGAATTTACTGTCACTTACAAATACCACTTGAATTCCTCGGTTTATAAACTTTCGCTATCGTCAATTGCCCTGAAACTAAACCATAGTTCGTGGGTTATTTTATGTCTAAATATTCAATTTGGAGTAGAATAATTTTCCTTTGGTTCTAAGCATCTCAAATTGTCTCTTGGTTAAATTAATAATCCAAAGTTTTATTCTAGCTATAAGTATGGAAAACAGTCTCTCTTTTTACTTTTAATGATGGTCAATAATGACATACAATCAATGGCGGACTTTTAATGACAGGCAGACTTCATCTTCAACCTTCGAATTTTTCCTAATTTTCCAGTTTTCTAGCGAACTTCTGTTTACCTTCTGACGACAAAAATTATCAAATTCCAGCTAAAATTTTCAAAAATACTCATTACAAACCTTTTCCTCATAACAAAATATACTTGTTCCATGTTTTAATTGCTCGAAAATCTTCTAAAATTCTTTAATCTAATACTAAATTCCGAAATACCCAAAACTTTCAGTCGAGATTGAAAGATGAAATTTCCAAAATAAAATTCTTTAATTCCATTCATTATTATTCAGAATAAAACTAATTAAACTTCAGAGGAACCTTTAAATTAACTTACCTCTGAATTTGGAGCTTCAATTCAACTTCTATTAGTATGAATCATCAAAATTCCGAGGGTCTTTGTTCATTCATCGTTCAACCTTATTTCCTATAAACTCCCTTTGTTAATCGACCTAATGAATTTAGCAAGCAACCACCGAATAATCCTCCAACTGCACGGATTTTCAAAGTTCATCCTCTTCTTCACCTTTTCGGGCAGCCAATCTGGTTTTGTTATTAACACATTTGTTTTCTTTTGCTGGACCGTTTCTAATCTTAATTCTTTGGGCTTACAAAAATAGTGATACAAGACGTTTTTAAATATTGTTATGTGGTGATGCCTTGACGCTTTTAAAAAACGTAAAGTGGTTCATTGTTAAGAGTATTGAGATAGCTTAACCAAAGATAAAAACATCAAATTATATTTTTCTTGATATAGTTTACGTGTCAAGGATATAGTCACAAGCTTGACACTGCTTGTATGTCAAGTGTGTTAATTTTATGATATTGATTACCTATCATATATGACAACTATTGAGTTTCTATCATTGATAAACAATGACATTTTTTTATATTTGTAATAAGTTGGCTCATGTTTTTATAAGGTTTATTGCATGTCTGACAAAATAAGTTTAAAAAATTAGGTCCATAGCACAAACTTATCTATTTTTGCAAAAATGGCAAAAAACAAGCTCAACCCACGTGATACACTCGATACACATGAATCCCTGACATATATTTAATACCCAACTAACACATACTTGATACACTTGATACACTACTACTATAAACTTCATACACTACTGATATCTACTTTGATAAACTTGATACCCTTCTAAATCACTTGATATACACATTTGACACAGACTTGGGGTACACTTGATATACACTAGGTACACGCTTGATATACAAAATATTTTGATTTATGATAAAAATATTTTCAATTTTTGTTAAATGATTGGAGAAAAATATTCTGTTATAACTCAAACTAAAATAATCTACACATCAAACACAAACTATTATAAACTAGGGCTATAATAAATTACTCATTGCTCCAAATGCCCTCTAGAAAAGTGTTTCAATTTTTTGGCTTTAAAGTTGATAAAGATCCACATATTTACAAACATGTTACATTGTTTTATTTCCACAAAGTGTCATTAGACATATTTACAATTACCCTAAACTTAAAAAACTATAATATTTTGTCATTTTCAACATTTGTGTATACAATAAAAATGTGTATCAAGTGTATATTAAGTGTATAACAGAGTATCAAGTATACATCGAATGTATCACATGTATCACATAGAATGGACTTGTTTTTTTGCCATGTCTGCAAAATAAGAAAGGTGTGTGACAAACTTTCAAATTCGTAAACTCAAATTGTAACCCATTGAACTTTTTCTAAAACATTATTGACCAAAAAAAGTCCCAGACTCGATTTCTGCTTTGGGGTCCAAACTAACCACCAAAGATTTCTCTTTGGTATTTTCTTCTTACACGCTGTAGTTCGGAAATTCTTGGCCCAGAAATACGTGTCCAAGACCCTAAACATGTCTCTGACACATTTGCATGAACTATATAGGTCACGAATAATGCTACTTTAGGTAGGACTAACGTGCGGACCAAAACAGACGAAAATCGACCAGTGCTATAGCTTTCAAAAAATGGACCAAAGTTTGGTATAAAATTCATTTCTACGAATAAAACGGGCTCATTTGGAGAAATATTGAAATTTTTCACAAAAACAATTGTCAAAAGACGACCCATGCAATGTTTCTACTTTGGGGATCCAAAGTGACCTCCAACGATTTTCCTTTGGAATTTTCGTCCTACACCCTGTAGTTCTGGGATTCTTGACTAAAAAAATGTGCGTCCATTACCCTAAACATGTATCTGACACATTTGCATGAACTATATAGGTCGCGAAGAGTTTTACTTGAGGTAGGATTAATGTGCGGACCAAAATGTATGAAAAACGACCAGTGCTATAACTTTCGAAAAAAGCCCCAAAGTTCAGCCTAAAATACATTTCTAGGTATAAAATGGGCTCATTTGAAGAAATGTTAAAACTTTTCAGAAAAATAATTGTCAAAAGACGTCCCAAACACGGTTTCTCCTTTTGGGATTCAAAGTGACCTCCAACGATTTTTCTTTGGTATTTTCATCCTACACCCTAAGTTCAGTGACTATTGGCTAAGAAACTCACGTCCATGACCCTAAACATGTCTCTGACACATCTGCATGAACTATATAGCTCGCGAAGAATGCTACTTGAGGTTGGACTAATGTGCGGACCAAAAGGGATGAAAATTAACCAATGTTATAGCTTTCGAAAAATGGACCAAAGTTCAGCTTAAAAAGCGTTTCTAGGTATAAAACATGCTCATTTGAAGGAATGTTGAAGTTGTTCCAAAAAATAATTGACCAAAGACGTCCCAGACTCGGTTTATGCTTTGGGATCCAAAGTGACCTCCAATGATTTTCCTTTGGTATTTCCGTCCTACACCCTGTAGTTCCCCGATTCTTGGCTAAGAAACGTTCGTCGAAAATCCTAAAAATATCTCTGACAAATTTGCATGAACTATATAGGTCGCAAAGAGTGCTACTTGAGGTAGGACTAACTCGCGGACCAAAGCGGACGAAAATCGACTAGTGCTATAGCATTTGAAAAATGTACCAAAGTTTGTCCTAAAATGCATTTTTTAGGTATAAAACAGGCTCATTTGGAGGATGTTGAAGTTTTTTCCAAAAATAATAAATCAAAGACGTTCCAGACTTTGTTTCTACTTTGGATTCCAAAGTTATATCCAACATTTCCCTTTCGTATTTTCGTTGAACACCCCACAATTCATGAATTGTTGGCTCAGAATGCACTTCCATGATCTTAAACATGTCTGTGATACATTTGTATGAACTATATAGGTCGTGAAGAGTGCTACTTGAGGTTTGACTAACATGCAGACAAAATGGACGAAAATAGACTAGTGGTATAGCTTTCAAAAATTGGACAAAATTTTGGCCTAAAATGTAGTTCTAAGTATAAAACGGACTGATTTGGAGGAATGTTGAAGATTTTCCCAAAAATAATTGACCAAGGACGTGTCAGACTCGGTTTCTTCTTTGAGTTCCAATGCGAAGAATGCTACTTGACGTAGGACGAATGTGCGGATCGAAACGCACAAAAATCGACCAGTGCTATAGCTTTCAAGTAATAGAAAAAAGTTCTCCTTAAAGTTAGGTATAAAACGGGCTCATTTGGAGGAGTGTCGAAGTTTTTCACAAAAACAATTGACCAAAGACGTCCTAGACTTGAGTTTTACTTTGGGGTCCAAAGTGACCTCCAACGATTTTCCTTTACTATGTTCATTCTACACCCCGTAGTTCATGGATTCTTGTCTCAAAAATGCGTGTCCATGACCCTAAACATGTTCCTGAGAGACTTGCATGCAGTATATAGGTCGCAAAGAGTTCTACTTAAGGTGGGACTAACGTGCAAACCAAAACGGACGAAAATCAACCAATGCTATAGCTTTCGAAAAAATGGCCAAAGTTTGCCCTAAAATGCATTTCTATGTATAAAATTGAGCTCATTTGGAGAAATGTTTAAGTTTCTCACAAAAATAAATGGCCAAAGACATCCCATGCTCGATTTCTGCATTAGGGTCCAAAGTGACCTCCTACACCCCGTAGTTTAAGAATTCATGTCTTAGAAACGTGTGTCCATGACCCTAAACATTTCTCTAACACATTTACATGAACTATATATGTCACAAAGAGTGCTCTTTGAGGTAGGACTAACGTGCATACCAAAACGAACGAAAATCAACTAGTGCCATAGCTTTTTAAAAATGGACAAAAGTTTGGCATAAAATGCATTTCTACGTATAAAACGGGCTCATTTGGAGGAATCTTGAAGTTCTTTCCAAATATAATTGACTAAAGACGTCTCAGACTCGGTTTCTTTTTTAAGGTCTAAAGTAACCTGCACTGATTTCCTTTGATATATTCGTTCTACACCCCGTTGTTTTTAGAATCTTGGATCATAAATGCACGTCCATGACCCTAAACATGTTTCTCACATATTTCAATGAACTATATTTTTCGCGAAGAGTTCTACTTGACATATGACGAGCGTGGAGACCAAAACAGACGAAAATCGACGAGTGCTATAGCTTTCGAAAGATGAACCAAAGTTCGTCCTAAAATACATTTCTAGGTATAAAACGAGATCATTTGGAAAAATGTTGAAGTTCTTCCCAAAATTAATTGACCAAAGACGTCTCAAACTCAGTTTCTACTTTGGGGTCCAAAGTGACCTCAAATTATTTCTCTTTGGTATTTTCATCATACACTCCGTAGTTTAGGAATTAGTGGCTCAGAAACACCCGTCCATCTAAACATGTCTTTGACACGTTTGCATGAACTATATAGGTCGCGAAGAGTGCTACTTGAGGTAGGACTAATGTGCGGGCCAAAACGAATGAAAATCGATCAGTGCCATAGCTTTGAAAAAATGGACTAAAGTTCACCTTAAAATTCAGTTCTATGTATAAAACAGTCTCATTTGGAGGATGTTTAATTTTTTCCAAAAAATAATTGACCAAAGACGTCCCAAACTCGGTTTTTGCTTTGCGGTCCAAATGGACCTTCAAAAATTTCTCTTTGGTATTTTCATCCTACACGCCATAGTTATGGGATTCTTGACTAAGAAACGTGCGTCCATGACCCTAAACATGTCTCTGACACATTTGCATGATTTTAACGCCCCAGGTTTTTAACCTTAGCCCAAGGTCGTTACTCTAATAAAAATAAAAAAATATCATTAAAACCATTTTAAAGACGATGGCAAATCAAAATAAATACTTTAGGTTAATCCAAATATAAAAAAAAAACAAAAGGTTTCAAACGTTCAATCAATACTGTTGGAAGAGTAAGAAAAGAACCTAGACGGGATC
>JBBPDJ010036693.1:1386-14846 GCA_037974625.1 Cucumis cinereus | reverse complement strand
TGTAATTGCTAAGCATAAAGATCATGATCTCATTCTGCCTTTATTTCATCCTTAGTTTTACCGGGAAAAGTGGAATAAGTCAGATCAGGAGAAGTGAGGGTTCAAGCCTTTGAGGAGAATCAGGAGACAAGCTGCAAGAAGAGGCTGCAAGGTAAGGGAAAGAGGTGTTCCGGGGAAGGGTCAAAGCTAAGCTGCAAGACCAATATATGTTTCACTGCTCTACCAATATATAGAGGGGTAGAACTGCTGCTTGTTTTGTGAGAAAAGACTTGCTCCTATCCTAAGCGAGTGACTAAGCGCGAGACGAGCCAGCCATAAGGGTCGAATCGACTAGAACTCATCTATAAAGAATCGAGTCACTCTTCTTTTTGAGTTCTATTTGCATCAGGCTTAGCCGCCCGTACTAGTAATTAGCCCGTACTAGTAATTAGCCCCGTACTAATAAGAAGGTGTTCCCGAAAGGAAAGGGGACGAAACCTGTCTAAGATCCTGTGTTAAGGCTTAGTAGCGCGTAAACAGAAGACGTAGCCTAAGCGTCGGAACTCAATATGAACCTATTCTCGATCGATCCATCCATTTATTCTCTTTCAACTTACTATCAATCAACCATGTCTTAGGTTCTCGTTGCGGGGGAGATCTTGGAACGTGCCCGTCGTGTGAATGCGCATACAAATAGATAGGGTCACTCACTATTCTACTACTACTACTACTAAGTAAGTTAAGTAAAGGCAGAGAGTGGATTCTAGATTATATCAGTGTTAAGTACGGAGAGTGGATTCTAGATTATATCCTTAGGGTAGGCTGGACTGGGGTTCTGGAACAATCTCTACTCATTCTTCTTTGAAAGAGACACATCCCCGGGTTCTTTAGTGATGTATCCGGCAGCCTTGCTGGGATCTCCAGATCGAATCATTTCTTTACAAGACGCTCTTATCTTTTTGGTCTGATTTTCTCTCCTGAACCTCAAATACCTTTTAGAGTCAGACTAGGAACCCATTTTCAGACAAAGAAGTCAAAAAAAGAATCTAACCCCCTAATAGGCGGAAGAAGAGATTCCCAGCTACTGACTCTAATAATAACCGTACCGCAGAAAGAAGGTCAACCTAGATATGCATGAGATAATGATTTGTGATAGTGTTCTGGTTGATCAAATGGTTGTGAGCACCAATTGTCTTAATGCAAGAGAAAAATACAATTGTTGAAAAATGTTGATTGAATTGAATCAAATATTAGCTTGCATAAGGGTGTGTAGATATAAGGTCACCGTTAAGGATGGAGAAAGTAGAGTTTTTGAAAATATTATTCCGATCGTATCTTTTAATGTGGCTTGTGACTATATTATTATTGCATCTTTCCCTGGCTCTGTTTGTGATGTTCGTGAAGTTAGTTCTCTTACGTCTGATGCTATAGAAAAGAATCTTGGAGATAGTGTTGTGATTAGGAAGTTAATTGTCTGTATAGAGAATTCTGTTATCTGTTAAATGTATGTTGTTAGAGATATGGTTGTATCTACTATAATCGTTCCTGAAGTCATGACCCTTGACAGCATTGAAGAAAATTGTGAAAAAGAAAATGTTGCTATGTATGTTGAAAACTTGTCTAAAGACACTAAAGAGATTAGTCTGAATATTGTTGATAGGCTCGAGAAAAATAATTTCGATAACGTTATTTCTCTGTATTCTTTAAGCAAGAAGAAAAAGATTAAAATTGTTGAGATTATTGGTTCAATTATTGATGATTGCTCTCGTTCGTCTGAGAAAGATAGTCCTAGGTTGGAAATAGTTAGTCTTATAGAATTGGAATTAGAAAATATCCTCAAATTGTTCCTTTTGTATATTTAGTTGGTATCTTTATTCTCTCCGAGAAAAGTTCTACTTTGTAGACATATGTGGTCAAGAGGCGAATTTCTGGTGAGAAAGAGCGATTTGAACAAGCTCAAGATTATCCTGAAATTGTTAAATTAATTGTTAAAGCTGACCTGATTAGAATTGTCTTAAATGTTGACCCCTGCTACCCTTAGGTGGTTCATGAGTTCATTGTAAATCTTCCGATGAACTTTAATAACATTACCAATCGTACTTTTAGAAGAGTTCATATAAGAGATCAATGTTTTATCTCTTCTATTTTTCATAAGTTAGTTATTGGAGAATGAAGACTTTGTATTTGTGTTGGACCATTATTCTGCTACAAGAGAGCCTGTTGTTGATTTCACCAATGAGTTTCATAAATTTTGGCTCCAAAATGGACATCTAGTTGTGATCGATCATGGTGTCATCTATGTCAAATTGTTTCAGCAGTTTCATGCGTGTAACATTGTCCACAATATTCTACAACTTGTAGTTATGGGTATTTTGCTTTTAATGATATTGATATCTCGAGTGGATCTCCTCATATTTATCCTCATGTTGGAGCATTCGTCATACATATATGTATCTCTCAATCACTAGACTTAAGTGTTCTAATTCGACACAAAATTGATGTATTGAGGGTGCCTATTAATTGAGCAAAAGTGTTATCTATGTTAGGGCCAAATGTTGAAGGCACCGAACTTTTTTTCGTTCATTCATACTGTAACGACTCAATTTATATGCCTTTTGAGGGGACGTAAGATTAAGAGCATACTAATTATTTTGATCAGTTATTGGTTGCTACCTTGCTTCA
The DNA here is from genome assembly GCA_037974625.1 of Cucumis cinereus. Lineage (NCBI taxonomy): Eukaryota > Viridiplantae > Streptophyta > Magnoliopsida > Cucurbitales > Cucurbitaceae > Cucumis > Cucumis cinereus. The sequence continues at coordinate 12,185 of JBBPDJ010036693.1, read as the reverse complement.
CAACGGAAAATATCAGTTGTTAGTTGTTTTGTAAGTCAAACAGAAGAGAGAGAATGAGTTCGTTCAGCACGCAACACACTAGTCAATTCATAATCTGCTTTGGTTTGGTTGTGGTTGATTCGATATTGTTTGGTTTCTATTGTCATGCTTCTGTTGGTTTATGTTGCCTTAATAATTGCAAAAGGGAAGATTGTTAGGGTGTTTGTTTATTAAGTATGATTGACTTATTTATTACACGCAAAGCTTGAATATTTTGTTTATGTAACATGTTTTGCAGTGTGCTAATTCTGTCTTGAAATTGGTTGCTTTGATGTTGATTTGTGCAATGCATATTCTTAGGTGTGCTTTTTTGTCCTCTGCGACATGTTATATAACAAGTTGTGACTTGTCTGAGGCATTGTTACATGACAGACAAAAAAAATTTGCAAAATATTTTTTCCTTATCTAGTAGCATGATTTTTCAGATTTGTGATTTGTTGTATTTTTCCTTGCATAATTGATTTATTATTATTTTTAATATTTTCTCAACCCTACCTAAATATATATGATGATGTAATTCAATTTAGGGTTTGTATTTTTGAAGAATATTCAAGTCATTGTCTTGTGTGTGTGCCGAAAAAACAAAAGTGGGTCAATCTATTAGATGGTGGAGTTTTTGCCATAGTAGATCTTAAGTGAGCCTAAGTTCATAACGTGAAAAGATATTCACAAGAAAGGTGAAAACATAGTAGAGAAGAAATCTTACACTTAGGGGGAGCCTAAGTTTCATTGAGAGAGAGTCTCACACTTAGGGGGAGTCTAAGTGATCGTTCTCTAAGTTAAGCTATTTGAGTGTCATTGTAATTTCCATGTATTTATAGATAAGTACATCGTTGAAATTGTTTGACTTTATATTAGTCAGTATATCTTTTCACGGGCACATTGCCTCCCAAACATAGAAGGTATTGCATTAAACTAGGTTGCCAAACTTTGTGTTCTTTTTGGTTTTTAGTTTTCTACATTCGTCTGTTATATCTCTGGAAATGTTGTAACATTGTATGTAACAAGTTTTGTTTGTATTAGACAACCTTCATTTTTTTTCACTATCATAATTGTATCCCGTATCTTTGTATGTGCTTCATATATACCACTAAATCTCTTATAATTTTTCATGATATTAGATTCAAAGTTCTCTTTATTATTTTTCTATGGTGTTAGGAGAAAGGTCATGATCATCTTTAAAGTAGCCTACCACTTCTATAACTACTTCTTCTACACCTATAAACAGCGATCTACATAGAAGCCAGCGAGGGCACGTGCCCCCTTCAAATTATCAGTTTTTTGCATTTTAATATTAATTTTTAAAATATCATTTTACAATATATATTATATAATACGTCATTCAAACCAAAGTTAGGTGTGTGCAGTGGCTATGCCCTCACTGTTTTAATTGTCAGGTCATAGTGTTGTCATGGGGGTGGAGGACTTAGGTTCTAACATGTGTCCACTCTTTTCATATACATCGATTTCATTCCCAAAGAGGTAAAAAAAACCTAACTAAAATAAAACTCTAACTTATTTTCTATTAACAAAAAAATGCAACAAAGTTTCGGTCTAAACTTTCACCCCCTCAACAATATTATTCTTTTATTCTTTTCCTTTTTTGATGTATTTTTTATTCACATTTACAATACTTTATGTATATATTTATTTTATTTAATTTCAGAATTAAAGGCTACAAGATAATTCAATCTTGTCATTTGACTTTGTTTTCAATACACATCTCATTTGACTTTGTTTTCAATATATATCTCATTTATATGCAACTTCAAGAGTTGAATAATCATTTTACCGAAACAAGTATTGAATTGCTTCTCTGTGTGGTCTGTTTGAATCTGAGTAATTCATTTGCTGCTTTTTATAGACAAAAACTTAGTCGACTTGCTCAATTTTATCCAAAAGACTTTTCAACTATTGAACTCTCTATGCTTGAGGATCAACTTTAAAATTATATAATTGATATGCATTTCAGAGTTTGTTGAAATAAAAAGCATGGGTGATCTTGCAGTAAAAATGGTCATTACGAAAAGATATAAGGTTTACCCATTAGTTTATCAGTCGCTCACATTGACATTGATTTTACCTGTTGTAACAACTACTGCAGCGAGAACATTTTCTGCTATTAATATCGTGAAGACTCGACTGCGTGATCGAATGGGAGATAAATGGATGAATGATTATTTTATAGCTTATATTGAGAAAGATTTATTGGATAAGGTAGATAATAAACTTACCATGGATCGATTTCAAAACATGAAAACTCATGGAGAACAAATGTAATACATATTAAATAATTAATTTATGAAGCTATGAATATTTTTTTAACATTTTTTTAGTGTATTTATTATATAGTGTCCATGTATACAATTCTTAGATCTGCCACTGCCTATGAATACTCTTGTGGTAATACGTACTTATGATACAATATGTTTATTAAACATATTGTTGTGTTTTTTCAACCAAATTAATCACTCGCAAACAATTAGACTCCACAGTAATTCTTACACTAAGAATCGTAGTTGTTGAAAAATAGAGCCTTTCAAAGAGTGTTATATATATATATATATATATATATATATATAAAACATGATATTGCTCATGTTTGTAGATAATTGGTCCACTAAATATTTGGTATAGTAATAGTTGACAAACTAATAAAATTCATATGTTTTCTTTCCACATTTAAATAGGGTGAGGACTTAATTGAACACAAAAATTCATTACATAATAGACTTAATTCTACACCTCTAAAACATCAAACACCAAGTTTAAAAAGCACACAATTATAATGGGACTAAAATATGTGGTTGCAATTTAAAAGCCACACAAAAATAATGAACTAAATTATGTGGTTGGAGTTGTTTTGACTTCCCAAAATTACACTCTTTCCTAATTCGTGTAAATAGTGGAACACCTGGATATTCCAATTGAGTACACATTTTAATTTTAACAAAATTGGGGCTTTGCTTTTTCATAATCTAATGTTAAAACAATAATTAATTAAATGCTATTTATTACTTTTTTTTAATTACCATTTTCACTATCAACTTTAGAAATATATTCACATACTTGTTTCTTTTATGAAAATTATTATGATTATTTAGTTAATTTCAATACAAATTAACGTCGATGAACTAAATTAAGATTTACTAAAAGTACATGGACTAAAATCCAACATTTGAAAATACAAAAATTAAAATTGCACAAATTTTAAAGTGTAGGAATCAAAATAGTATTTTAACCATTTTTTTCCCAAATGCTTCAAATAAAGGGTGATCTTCTCTATTTAAGTATTTGTTGGTATATTAAGATTAATTTTCTTTATGGATGTTAATTAACTTAATTGGAAATTCAAGGGAAATGTGTGATTTGGTGGAACATGGTTAAGTAATTATATATATACATATATGTATGTATGCATACATACATATATGTATGTATATATATATTAATTGGAGAAAATGTGGGTAATTGGTGAGAAAAAGTAATGAATTATATCTTTATTTATATATATATATGTGTGTGTGTGTAAGTAATAGGGAAAAGATTGTATTTAATGACAAAAAAGAATGTTTGATTTTCTTGTGGTTATAATAATTATTGGGAGGAGGAGATTTTAAAAATATATATAAATGGTTCTTTTTGGAGAAATATTGTATTTCTCAATTTCTCAAAAGTTATTAGAGAAATAATAGAATTGTGGAAATTTTTAGAAATTTAGAGTAGTTGTAGTTTTTCTCACATAGGTCATGGGTTCAAAATCCGACCTACAGTTTTTCTCTTACATAGGTCATGGGTTCAAAACTGTCTACATTGGTTTTGAATCTCTCCTAAATCTCTACCCGATTCACATCCTTTCTTTCTTTTTTTCAATTTTTTTCAATCTCTTATTCAACCCACATTCTTCCCCCCCCCCCCCCCCTTTTTTTCAATCTCTCATTCAAACTTCGTTTTACATTCGGGAAATTGGAGAATTTGGAAGGTCATATTAATTTATAGCAGAAAACGAAAATAGTAAGATTTATAGCAAATTTGGAAATAATAGTTGCCCCAACTTTTCAATAATCTCAAAATACCCTTAAGAAAATCTAGATAGATTATAACTATTTTAATAAATCTCTAATATTTTATTTTAAAAATCTTTTCTTTCTTTTTAAAATTGAAGATTTAGTAAATCTTTAATATTTTATTTTTAAAAATCTTTTCTTTCTTTTAGGAATGAAAATTTAGTAAATCTCTAATATTTTATTTTTAAAATTTTTTTCTTTCTTTTTAAAAATGAAGATTTACTAAATCTCTAATATTTTAAAATATTCTATTAATATTTTAAAAATTGGAAACAATATTCCTTCTCTGCAACAACCCTCTGTCGCCACACCTTTTTATGAATTAGTTTCTAAAATCTTTACTATTCTTTCCAATCACAAATGGGAATGGAGTTTAGAGCTTTGCCATTAAAGCCCCAAACTCAAAACCCCATTACGTTGTGAAGATCCTCTTCAACCACGAGAGGAAACACACATTGTGGATTTTTATTAGAACCTTGCCATTATTAGAACTTCAACCACGAGAGGGAACACACAGAGTGGGTTTTTTTTTACTCTTTGGGGATTTTGTTATAATGGGAGGTGAGCAAAACTAGATGGCTATAGCGCCGACATTGTCGGCGGTATCACTGTTGAACCTAGAAAGAGAGGAGTATTGGAATCGTTTTGATGATTTGGTAAATGTGGTGTCATTTGGGTTTATAGCTACTGCGATTCTCATCTCTATGTTCCTTGTTATGGCAATTTTGAGAGGTTTTTAAGACCCAAGGTCGTCGACAACCATCGGACGACCGCCTTCTAATCTTGAATTATCTTCAAAATGTTGGCTTTTCCTCAGGTTATCATAGAATGGGTAGGAAGGGGATGAGGATTGGGGTATAGACGGTGGTCGAGTGGTCGACTTGCTTAAGGAGAGGAAGATGTGGTTGGAGATAAGGATTATAGGTTGTTGGACCTCTGGGGTTGTTGTCGGCGTGCATGTGAAGAATAAGGATCAGGTAGGGTAGATGAGTCAAATAAGAAGTGAGTAACAGGCCGATTGGTGCATTTTGGGCCTCAATGACTAGGTATTTGTATTTTTCTTAATTTTAATTTAAATCTGTTTCGTTTTTTAATTTACACAGTAACTTACCAAGTATATATTTTGGTGAGGATGTCAAATACCGAGTACTTATGTTTTGTTAATTTCAAGTAAGTATATTATTACCGAAAAAATAATTTTTGGACTATGAAAAAGTTCCATTCACATTGTTTTTTGTCCATAACAGAGTTATAGATGACAAATACATAGTATTTGCTTTATGTAATCTGTAACAGAGTTATAGATGACAAATACATAATATTTGTTTTATGTAGTCTATAACAAAGTCTATTTTAGGGATACTCAGTATACTTATTGATATACTAATTTTTCCTTCTATACTAAGTTTTTTTTTTCTTTCATAGTTCAATTGTTTTAATTACAAAATAATTCTAAGTATATTTGGGTGAAATCTTGGTGCTTGGATAGTAGTAGAAGAATTAATTTTTAATATGTATTTTAAAATCAATCAAATGAGGTAATTTGTCAAACTTACTTTCTTTCAAATATGTATTTTAGACCTACTTCTTAATTTGTCAAACTTTCTTTCTTTCAAATACAACATATTTGAATAATACAATGGTACTTGTGTTTAGTTATTTTTTTCTATTTGTGGGTCTTAAGTCCATCATTAATATTTCTTTCTATATAATGTATTTGTGGGTCTTAAGTTTAGGACTAATATTGATATTTATGGGTCTAAGTCTATGAATAATAACTATTTTATATTATGGTTCCAATTTCTATGAAATTTGGGCGATTCATGATTTTTAGGATGATGTAATTTAAGTTTTATTTTAAAAATATTAGTTAATATATTTTTTTATTAATAATTAGAGCGATTTACGGTTCTTAGAATGATGTAATTTAAGTTTTATTTTGAAAATATTAGTTACTAGATTTTTTAATAATAGTTGTTTAAGAATAGAGTTAAGATTTGATAGTTAGGATTTGAAGGTTAGAAATAGTTGCTAAGATTTTAATAGTTGTTTAGGAATAGAGTTTAGTTTTGATAGTTAGGATTTGAATTTTAGAAATAGGTTAAGGTTTGGATCTTAGGTGGTTTGAATTAGTTAGGGTATTTGGGTCAATCATTAATTCATAATTAATTATTTTAAAATTCATTTGTCATTTATATGATTTTAAAATGTTTTTACTATTTTTCAAAATGAAGCATTCTATTTTGTTATTTTTCTTGTTGGTCCATTCCTTTTTTACATTGTTCGATTCAACCTTTGATTATTTTTTTTACTTATTTAATTTTTAATTAAATTAAGCCAATAATTAATTAACTCAATTTTTATTATTATATTTTTTTGATAATTTAAAAAAACATGATTGTATTTGACTGTGTTTTTTTAATAATAATTCGTTAGTATAAAAAAATGAAATGTAAATTAAAATGTTTGTATCAATGTTTTACAATCATATAAAAATTAAAAGAAAATCAGTATGTTCCACGATCTGGACGTCGTCGATTTCGAGCTGGTTATCGCCGTCGGCTTTGAACTATATGTTGCTCTAGGTCCACTTGATTCTTTAGTTCTTGTTGGTACTCTATGGCTTTGAGACATCTGCAGGTGCTTTATAGTATAGATCTTCGTTATGTTCTCCACAGTTGCGTCCATGTCCATGCATGCATGAAATTGATGGACCAACATCCATGTATCGCCGTCGGCTTTGAACTATATGATGCTCTAGGTCCACTTGATTCTTTAGTTCTTGTTGGTACTCTATGGCTTTGAGACATCTGCAGGTGCTTTATAGTATAGATCTTCGTTATGTTCTCCACAGTTGCGTCCATGTCCATGCATGCATGAAGTTGATGGACCAACATCCATGTATGAAGACGATAGATCGACCCCTGAATCATAATATCCTTTATCAACCCCTGAATCATAATATACTGGGCTAAGTACTGGCATCATCATCATCGAACTACCATAACTAGTCTGCCTTTGTGTCTGTGTCATAGAAAACACTTCTTCTGCATTATGTTGAACCTCATTGACTTCCACTTAAACATGTTCCCTATGAACTAGTGGAGATACAATAGGCACATCGTACATATAATGTAAGCTCTAATTTCATTCTCCTTTTATTTTTACTAATGTTTCTGAAATTGCAAAAACTGGGTTGGAAAACATTTGTAGGTTCCCTAAAGGTTAAGATATTTTGAGGAGAAATTTTAAATCTAAATTAATTTGGTGCAAGACTTGGATATTTTGATAAGTGTTGAAAAGAATGAAGTTAAAGGTAAAAAAAAAAATGAAGTGTTGAAAAGAATTGTTATTATTTAAATAAGTCATTCTGCAAGCCGAATCGCCGCTAGTCTCGTTCTTTTCCAGCTACCACTCATCGAATCTAAGATTTAATATATCATTTTTTAAATTTAATAATTTTATTAATATTGGTAATTAAATACTGAAAATAATATAATTATAATATATATTTTTAATACTATAATTATTAAATTATCAATTTTAAAAATTATATAATTATAAATATAGTAACTTACTATATCATCTTTTATAATAAAAATGTTTATTGTAATTATAACAACATAGACCTTGCCACTAATTGCGACCTTTGGCACATTTTTCTCTACCACATACCTTGCCACAGATACGATCCTAAACATTTATATTAATATAACTACTATTATTATTATTATAAAATAGTTATGAATGAAACTTTTTTATATATGATTTATATTAATATTTTTTTAAGTTATTCTAAATTAATTATAAAATATAGCATTTAAAATAAATGAGACTGATAATTATTATTATAAAAATGATGAATTTAAATGAGACCAATTAATTTAATAATATGTAGTATCTATAAAGAATCCTATTATATATTAATAATTAATATATTAATATATTATGTTAATAATAATGTTAGCTTTATTTATTAACTGTTCATTAATATTAAATTTTATATATTTTATAATATTAATATTATTCTTTTATAACATTAATATTATAAAAATAATATAATAAAAATTGATTATAAATATAATTGGGTTAATTAACTTTATCCTAAAGTTTCTTTAAGCAGCATAAACTGAGAAGTTTTAGTGCAGTGTTGGCTGTATGGACTTCAGGAAGTCTGGTTGTGAAAGACTGATAGGATAAGAAAGTAGTCAAAGAAGTTAGATCTTAGGGAAATGAACAAGTTAACATGATGTATATCAATTAAGTTGTTTAATTGAAAATATCAGATAAATATTAAATATCAATATCAATAATATATAATTATTTTACTATTATATGTTAATATAAAAATAAATAATTACGAATAATTATTTATTAATTAATGTGATACTAGTTAATATATGACCTTCAATTAATTTAATAAAATTATTACTATTATTACTATATGACCTTCAATTAACATATATTAAAATGATTGATATTATTACTATTAATAGTTACACTAGTTTAATTATTTATTAAATAAGTTATATCAATTAATAAATATTTAACATTTTTAATAGGTGTATTATTAATAACTACTGATTATATTATTTTTAATCATAATTATTATTATTTTTATAATGAATTATAATGAAATATGATATAATAAATGTTAATACAGATTTAATATGTTATTAATTATTATTTTTAGTATAATTATAATGAAAACTTTTTCACTTTTATAAAATTATAATATAAATAAGAATATTTCTATTCATAATTAAATATTTTTAATTAACAAATAATCAATAGATTAATATTTATAGTTTAACATTAATAATGTTAAAGTATATAATTATTATCATATATTATTTTACAATTAGTAATAATTATAATAAACTTACTACTTTAATCCGGACTAAATATTTATAATAATATATTATTATGAATTAAAATTATATAATATCTGTTTACACAATAAATATACATTATTGTTAATAGTTATAATAATAATTTTTTAATAGTTTATAAAGGTCAGGTCTTAGACCTGACCTATTTAATTTAAAAAAAAAAACCTGGTCTTATTTAATTAAAAAATTCAAGACCTGATCTCTATAAACAAAACTATATTTCTAAATAATTTTCAACTGTCTTATTTCTCAATTTTTTTTCCTCAACTACATTATTAATATAAAAGGCATTCATTCATTGTTATTTGGGAAAGAAAAAAAAAATACTAATAAGTTTATTATTTATTTATTTATTTATTATATATAGTTGTTAGGATTTGTTCGGAAACGTGCAGTTTTTTTAGAAAAGAAAATAAATTAATTTTGAGCTCTCCTTCTTTCTCCTCTGTGAGTAGCGCCGCCAGCCACCCTCACCTTCTTTCCTTTACTGACTGTCGGCCACCGCTCGACGAACAACCGCCAAAAAACGCCGTCCCTGAGTTTTCTTCATCCGTCGACCACCCTCAATGATTCGTGAGCCACTGACGTTCGATGAGTCGAGCTGCCCTTCGCGCCGTTCTAGCTTCAAGGCGACGTCAAGCCGAGCCCCAGTTGTCTGTCTCCGTTCGCGACCGTCCGCCCAGCGTCATCTCGACGCCGATTTAATCTTCCGCCTTACTCCTTCGCCTGTCGCCGATCTGTTTCGCTGCCCCTTCGTCGGTTTGCTTAAGGGATGAGCTGTCAGTAAGATTTTGGTGGTTTTTGTTATGGATTTTGGATACCTATTAAAAGTTAATTTAAGGCTTTATTTAGAATGATATTGGAAGTTAGTTTCTTGGTTCATTTAAGGGTTTATTTGGAATGATATTGGAAGTTAGTTTCTTGGTTATTGAGTGATATTTTGGATTAGATTGTGGATTTTTGAAGATCAGATTAGGTCCCACTCACAAATTGGTAAGCAATTAAAGAACTAAGGTTTGATTTTAATTGATGACTTTCATAGATATATTATTAATTAAATTTGTTAGGTCTGCGTTTGATTTGGGAATTAAATTTCAAGTCAAGATTAAACTCTAATTCTCTAATTTTGAGGTAACACATGAGTAAGATAAGGTTGATTATGTATTGAGTAAGATAAGGTTGATTATGTATTGAGTTGGTTTGATATGCATGGACATGATGACTGCTTTGAATTGTGGATTATTCTGTAATTAGATGAGAATGTTGAATTAAATTTTATATGATATGTTTATGACTGAATTGAACTTGAGATTGATTCAATAAAATGTTTTAGACTAATGGTAATTGTTAATTTTGGCTATTAGGCTAGGATATTCTATGTGTACGGATCAATGACACATATGACACATGTTAACGGTTCCCCTGTACGGATCAATGACACATGTTAACGGTGTGTACGGATCAATGACACATGTTAACGGTGTGTACGGATCAATGACACAAGTTAACGGTTCCCGTGTGTACGAATCAATGACACATGTTAACGGTTTCCGTGGGTAAGAATCAATGACACATGTTAACGGTTCCTGTGTGTACGGATCAATGACACATGTTAACGGTTTCCCTGTGTACGGATCAATGACACATGTTAACGGTTTCCCTGGATCAATGACACATGTTAACGGTTTCCCTGGATCAATGACACATGTTAACGGTTCCCCTGTGTACGGATAAATGACACATGTTAACGGTTCCCCTGTGTACGGATAAATGACACATGTTCACGGTTCCCCTGTGTACT
>JBBPDJ010036692.1:5000-14854 GCA_037974625.1 Cucumis cinereus | reverse complement strand
TTACTTGACGGTTTTGTATAAAACCGTCAAGTAATGTTAAATTCAAAGTGTCAAGTAAAGTATTTTTTGTAGTAGTGGATGTAGTACAGAAGTAGGCTCAAGTATTGGAAAATACTACAAAGCCCAATCCATATTTTCCCCAAAGGTCGACTAGATAAATAACAAAATTTAACGTTTGCTTTTAACCAATAGAAAAAAAAATTGAATTATAAAAATGGCAAAATGAGTTTTAAATTGTTAATTATGAATTAACGATTGACCAAAATACCTCTACCTAATTCAAATTCAAATGCTAACAACTAATATTTTACTAGTATTAATTTATTCCTAAAATACTTATTTTTAAAATCACAACAATCTTGATTTGATTCAATTTAGGATCCAACCACCTAATAAACTAAAAGATTTGGTTCTCAAAATACAATAAATTTAAAATTAAAATCAAAACCAAAAATAAATTTTTTGAATTATTATAAATGCTAGAATCTAAAAAAGATATTGATATAAAATGATCGGATAAAAAAAAACAAAGGTAACAAAAAGTTTGATTTTGGTTTGAAGTCACCTAACAAAATAAAAAATAATCATAAAAAAAAGGAATTACAGGTTATTTTATTAAGATTCGATTCAAATACAAAAACTAGGTAGGATGAGTTGACAGAAAAAATAAATTACGATGTAATTCATGTTAACGAGAAGGCAGAAAAAATGAATTATAATTTAATTCATGAGAATAGAAAAGAAACTCACCTACCCATAGTGAAGTGGCAAGATGAGAATCAGCAACACACACAATCAACAAGCATCACTACCCTGTTCTGAACGCCAACAAAATAAGTGAGGAGCTCCGTCCATGGACGCAACCACCCTCCAAATTAAGCACTTTTTTTTTCTTTTTGTGATAAAAACCCACCTCTGACGATCGGATTAGGCAGCAACCCGTCGACTGGTCAGATGATAGAGAGGTGATTGAACTCTGATATAAACCATAATCTAGATGGTGGTGGTGGAAGATGTACGTGATTTTGAAGAAGGAGAGACGTCGAATTGGAATTGAAATCAGTTGGAATCACCACTGGGAAGTCTGATGTAGGACGTGGAAGGCGAATCGAAAATCTAAGATCGAATCGCCAATGCTTTTTTTTCGTTCTAGTATTGAAGAATAGCTTTGTAAACTAAGGGAATTAGACCTTCCATTTGTGAAACATAGGAGAAAGAAAGGAAAAAAAAGATGGTAGTCGGAAAGTCATCCAACCTCCATTTGTTCCCGCCGGTACCCATGCTCTTCTGCTGAAGTGTCTCTTTCTTTTCATCTTCTCTTCTTCTCTTGTCGTGGACCCTCAGAAGAAAACAAAAAAAGGGATTAATTAGTTTTTGAAATCATATCTAGATATATAAAGTTTTTTAAATTTATTTTAAGAATATATAATATAACTGGATTGGAAAAAGATTTTGTTTTAAATATATTTGAATTTATATTTGGAGAGAGAACACGATTACCTAAGAGTCTTTAAAGGGCATTATGGGGTTAGTAAAATATTGAATAATATGTATGAGAGGATATTGCTATTTTTCTTATTCTCTAAAAATCTTGCCATTTTTCTAGCCACCCCGTAAAATTTGTCATTCTTCCTAATTTTCCTTTCCTTAATTGGCCAAACTAAAACACAAAAATCAGAAAGAAAACCTCAAAACCAAAGAAGTGAAAGGTTAGCCAACAAAATTTTAGTTTTAGCTCCAAAATCCCCAAACGAAATGTTTCTAGGGTCGACCAGATAAATAACAATGACAAAATATATTATTTAAAAATATCAATTACGTTTACTTTTGAAAAATAGCAAAAAAAAATTTAATGATAAAAATGACAAAATATATTTAAAAATATCAATTACCAATTAACGACGACCAAAATACCCTAACTAATTCAAACAATCTAAGACTCAAATTCTAACAAATAAGATTTTAGTAATATTAAAAAACAAATATTTTTATATTATAATATTTCTAAGATTCAAATCCTAACTATCCAATTTGAACCATATTTCTAAGCAATTATTATTATCAAATTCCGGTAACTTGAAAAACTTAATATTTCCAAAATAAAACTTAAATTACGTTTTAAAAAAAAACCTATCAGCCACACTCGTCCAATAGGATTTCATAGAAATTGGACAACCAATTTTCAACATGACCATAAATACACATAGACCTAAACCCTAAACCCTAAAATATTAGTCATAAATAACTAAACACATAGTGTATTTAAAAGAAAAAAATTGGCAAATTAAAAAGTGGACATCAGTCATAATAATATTTTTAAATGATTAATTTTAAAAATCTAAAATACAAACATGAAAAATCAAGATTCTATTAATTTTGAAAAATCTAAATATTTTCAAATTTTTAACATTTGCATCCAAGTCAAAAAAATATATATGCATATCGACTAAACAAATATCTTGTATTTGCATCCAAGTAAAAATATATGTGCATATGAACTAAACAAATATCTTGTATTTGCATCCATGTAAAAATATATGTGCATATCGACTAAACAAATATCTTGTATTTGCATCCATGTAAAAATATATGTGCATATCGACTAAACACATACCTTGTATTTTCTACTCCTACTTTTCTCTCTTTCTTCCAGCTGATTCCACCATGGAGGAGAATACTCAAGTCGTAAACTCCACTAGTGATGATTCCAGCGAAGATTTCTACAAGATGATCGAAGTGTCTAGTTCATCGACTTCACTGTTTTCGATCACTGCACTCCCAATGATACAACTACTACCCAAAACTAGCTTGGCAAAGACCCAACCAGATGTAATCCATAACAATAATTTCGTGAATAACTCCGATGAAGCATACTATAGCCCAATGGGTTTCCTGGAGGAAAAACCACTTACAAATCAACTTCTCAACATGGATTCATTGGCTACCAATGGAGATATTGCAATAAAAACTAGTCCAGCTTCTTCTGATGTATATTTCAGATCAAGGAAGTGAGGCTTATAACAACCAAAATTAAACTGATTTAAATGACCTTAAGGAACTCAGATGCGCATGCTTATGTCAACCAAAATTCAGATTCCGATCTAGAGAAAATTCCCATTTTAGACCTTGTTTCTACGAAGTGAGGGTTTCAATCTAAAGAGGACTGAAGTTGTGGGTAAGCGATGGAGTGTCGTAGTGAAAAGAAGGCTGGGAGAGAATTACCAGGTTGGGATGTGACGTTGTGCCATCGTCGCTCGTTGCTAGTGCGTTATGCTCGTCGGAGAAGGAGTTTGAAGGGAGGACAGTCAGGTGGAATGGAAGATAAACTGGAAAGAGCTTTACGTTGGAGAAAATGGGTTAGGGTTTTCTTTTTTTTATCTTTAAAATTTCATTTTAGTCCTGTTAATTTAGAATTATTCAATTTTTTAGTCCAATAATTTAAAATTTGTGTTAGATATATGATATTAAAAATAAACTAGATTTACTAGGTAAACCTCAATTTTAAGAAATAAGAAAATATATTTTTAAAAGAAAAATATTATAGATGTAGTAAAATAGTTACAATCTACCTAGATTCTATTTTAGGTTGATTATTTATTTGAAGGAGAGCAAATTCGGAATATAAAAAATACATGATTATCAAACAATTTGCTAAAATTTTCATTGATTTCATATTTTGTCAAAATTTTAACTATTCCTCCTAATTTTGCCATTCCACCAAATATTCCTATATCTAATTGGTCGACAATATGAAACACTTTATTTTGAATATTTTGTTTCTTATTTAAGCATAAGAAAATTTTTGTTGAATGTGTTGTAACTAATAAGTTTAAGCATAAAAATATGGAGCTTTAGACGTGGCACTATAAGAGTAATGCACGTGGAGGGTCCGCAGATAAGCAAACAGATCTAGTATTTAAGGCAAATTTTTCTCGATACAAATTTCTTATTCATCTTGATGAATTTAACTCAAACAAATTTTATTCTAAGAAACAAAAACTCCCCGCACACAGTACATCGAGTTTAGAAAGGCTGTTAAAATGCATTGAATTCGTTCTGTGGCACTACGAACAATCTAGGTTCAAGGGCAACGCCTCTGAAAGTTCTTTAATTTTCGTAATTGAGCATATGTAGTTATTTACGATTTTGACCCCAGAGTTTAGAGAAGTGCAATATAGAAACTCTCTAACTTAGTGACTTCGTATTGTATTCTGAAACATACTCTCTAATAATATTTGTTCTCCCTCTACCCGTGGACGTAGCTAACACACTGTTAGTGAACCACGTATATTTGTGTGTCGATTTTTATATTCTTTGTATTGCTTAATTGTTTATTTCGTGACAATAGAGTTTAGAAATGGCTTTGCAATAAGAAGGATGAGCAGCAACAGTGTGTTTAAGCACATTAATCACACATTTAGTCGTCTCGGAAACAAATGATAGACATGGAAACAAAGAGAAATCCTCTGTTACAAATGGACCAGGCGCTGCTCCTGGCGCCAATTACAAACGAGTCGTACTGATGATGATGCTAAAATGGCAATGTAGTGTAAGAGTACAAGTGGTAACTTCGTAGGTGATGATGCCGTTGTTTTGTACCCATAAATTGAGTACGAAGGTTTAAGAGAATGATTGAATAAGGTTAAGGTAAAGCTTTGTTTTGTTTTTGGGAAAAAGTTAGGTACTAAAGGAGTTTTATATATAATGAAACATATGAATTTGAAACGTTTGACAGTCCTTTTATGTTAACTTTGTACTCTTTGGAGTTATTAAAATTAAAATTTGGGCTTCATTTGAAGTTAGTCTAGTATCATAATGTTGTGCAAGTTACATTTGGAGTTCTTTTTCCCCTCTTTAATTTTAATGAAAAACATTCATGATCATAATAATGACAATAATATATATACATGCTCAAAAATGAAAAAAAAAGATATATATATATATATATATTCTTAGTTGAATTATTGGAGTAGAGTTTTTTCTATTCCTTTTTTCAACCTAACAATGTAGTAGCTGAGGATTTAAAACCTCCGACTTCAAATAAAATAGTAAATGTCAATTACCGTAAAGTTATGACAATTGTATTTTTTTAAGCGCCATATTTGCAAAGATGAGGGATTGAATCTTAAATTTTAAAATGAAGGGAGTGCATATCAATTACAACTAATAATCTTTTTTACAAGTAAAGTTGAGAGGTAGTATAACAGTGATGTATTGTATTAATTTCAAATCATACCATCGAAATAATAATTTTAACAAACAACACGAAAAAAAAATCATAAAACCGTGATGGTTTTAGTAATAATAATAATAAAAGAAAAATACATTTTTAATCCATGAGTTTTGAATAATACGTGTATTTAGTCTCTCGTGTTTTAAATTAGTCAATTTAGTCTTTAAATTTGTAAGAATGAGTTTAAAAGGTCTCTCTAATCAAAATTTGAACAAAAAAAAAATTGACTTTTACCTACGGAGAAACATAAATTGGCAAAAAAGCTACTTAAAAAAAAAAAACAAAAAAAAACTCTCATCTCTCTTCCTTCTCTCTCCCCCATCTCTTCGTTCTCACTCATAATCTCTTCTCTCTTCTCCGTCTTGGTTCTTCTTCTCTCTCTTATTTTCTCTCCTCCTTCTCCATGGCTAAACTTAATTATATATATAAAAAAACTGAAGCAAAAGTATAAAATTATTCATCTTCATTATAACTTTATAACACTTTAATAGTACTGTAGAAAAAAAAAACTCACAATCACATAACTTTCTTATTCATCATGGTTCAATTAGCCTAGAGAACCTTCTAGTCTACAAGATAGAAAATGCCTCAGAGACCACAAATTTTCTTAATCACATCCATGCCAGGAATATGTTGGTAAATTTCAGGAGAACAATCGTTGAGATCAGAAATAGCTTTGCAACAAGAAGGATGAGGAGCAACTGGGAGTTTTATCACGCCTACTACACACATTGTCGCCTCTAAAATAAATGGTGTGCAGTTAGAGAAAGATAAATCTTGTAGTGCTAATGGATTTGGTGCTGCTGCCACCGTGCGAGCCGTGGCTGATGATGCCAAAATGGCCATGCTTACTAGGAATATAAGTGATATCTTCACTATGGAAGTGCTCATACACTCGTTCTCCATTGTTTGTAGAAAAATAAGTGTGACGATTTAGAGAATGAGAGAATGCTTTGTTTAGTATGTGTGAGAAAAGTTGTGAAATGTGGAGGTCCTTATATAGGAGAGGATATCGATTTATTTGGTAATTGAAAAAATACAATTCTTAGATTGTTGTTGTAAGACTTTTGTTCTTTAGGTATACTAATTTGAGTGTAGCTAATTAATGATTACGACATAACATATAGTAATAAGTCAGATGCTCGAATCCTCCTACCTTCATTGTTGTTTAACTTTGTTCTTCAAACTTACAAAATCAAAGTAGTTCCATGTATTGTAAAACTCGATCTCAAGCCCGAAATATAATGTAGAAGCTAATTCAAAGTTCAAAAAGACAAAGAAATTATTAGTTTTCCTTCGATTTCTTAGATCAATAGTCATAGGAAAACAGAATCAAACTATTGACTTTTGAAATGGTAATAAAGTGTCACATTCCTTATGTTATGGATGGATTGATAAGTAACTGATTACTTTCGTTTTTTTGAAAAAAGATACAAAATAGATCAGTAAGTGCATTAGGACATCTCAACTAAGTTAACACATCGGTAGTCTTTGATTAATGTTAACTAAGTAATACGTTCAAAGGAAAAACAAAAGAGATGGGCTTCTCTAATGAGAAATGGAATTACATATAAAAGCATTGATATTCAACGACATAGAAGAGTTATGCTTTAAAATATTTTATTTTAATAAAATTAAGGCAAATTATAGCATATAGAATAATTAAGAAAATAAATTAAAAAGATAGTACAATGATAAAATATTTGCAAAAATAGTAAATATTTACCAATCCACTAGCAACTTTTTTCAAATGTCAATTATGTCCTTCAGTAGCTATCATTGATAGAGCCGTTATCAATGATAGGAACTGATAACACATTTCTCAAATTGAAATCTATCAGTGATGGCAGCTATCAGTGATGGTTATTATCATTGATAGCTTTCAATTTTGAGAAACCGAAAAGAAACCTTTGAAATGGTAGTTGGGTATGAACTTTTTAGTCCTTTACCAATTTTTGTGCTATATATGCAATTATGTAATCCTTGTGCTATCTATGCAATTATTTTTAGTTTAAATGTCATTTATGCAACTTGTCCTAAAATTAATAATTCAATAATTAAACCTATATTTTAATATTATATAAGGATGATATGTAATCAAGTATTAGATTAATATGCCTTTTTTTTTCATTAGAAGAAAACTTATTAGTAGTGTCAGAAGAAAAGGAAAATAATGTAAGTTGCATCTCATTGTAATTGTTTGTGAGCTTTTTTAGTACAACAATTGTAAGTGGGGATTGAACCTTCCACCTTTAAGATAGAAGGTCATGCTAATTAACGTTGAGCTAAATTTACTTTAACAATTTCTTTTGTTATTTTCGTTTATGTGATTTAATAATATACCTCCTTTTTCCAAAAAACAAAAAAAGTCATCATCATTTTCTAAAAAAGAAGCTGATAATGGTATAGAACGACTTTTACTAGTTTTAATAGTTTTTTACAACAATTGAATTAGAAAATTCGAACTACAAAACTCGTGGTTACTAACTTGACCGTATGTCGGGTTGAGTTTAGGAATCTTAATGTAAGTTGCATCTCATTGTAATTGTTTGTGAGCTTTTTTAGTACAACAATTGTAGTCTCCACATACTATTCAAGACTCATAGCCCAGTATGTCTCCAATTGAGTTTAGAAATCCCGATATGTCTTCAATTGAATTAATGGTTTTGTTTAGGAGAAAATTTTATTGTTATATATTACAAATTTGGTATCTTCATGATATATCGTATATAGTAATAGAATCTGAATTCATTACATATATTTCCCCATTTGCTTTTATGGTAAAAGTTGCATCATTTTTATTTCATTCATTTGCATGCCAATGAAAATTTTCGAGATGTTGACTATGGTTTATTAGTTACTGAAATGAAATTAATGGAATTATTTATTGGGACCCACGACTAATTTTTACATTTTCACTCTTTATTTTGTGATTTCATATGACCATTCACTCTTTTAGCAATGGTTTGGTTACCATTATGATTTTGGATTTTTGGTTTTGTAAAATTAAGTTATTCTTTAACTTTTTTTTTCTTTTTTTTTACTATAGTTTGTATCAATTTTAAGTAGAAGAGTTATACTATATTTTTAGTCAAATTTCAAAAACGAACGTCACAAGTTTTAAAAACTATTTTTTTTTAGATTCCTAAATTTGACTTAGTTTTTGAAAACATGGGTAAAATTAGAGGTAGAAGAAATGATTGTAGGCTTAATTTTGAAAAACCAATAACAAAAAATAAAATAGTTACACAAAACGGGATCTTAAGTTTTGACAGTTTGATCCTATCGTAAAAAATCTGAAAACATTAAGGGCTAGTTTTGTAAGATTCTCGTTTCTTGTTTCTGTTCCTGTTCCTCGTTTTTTAAGAAACAAATATGTTTGATAACTGTTCTAGTTTCTTGTTTCTAAAATTTGAAAAACATTCCTTAAAAATGAGTCAAACTTGAGAAACAACAAAAAGTAGTTTTTCTTGTTTCTGTTTCTATTTTACCATTTTCAGAAGTAATGAATATAAACTTTTGGTATATTGGTATTATACACCCATGATAATTGTCTTCCAACAATTTGTTTTTAATATTTTAGATTTTATTTTAATTTTTTTAAGAATTTGTTTCACTGCATTTGTAACGCCCCGGGTTTTCAACCTTAACCCAAGGTCATTACTTAAGTAAAAATCAATAAATTTATTTTAAAAGACGAAGACAAAACAAACAAATACTTTAATTTAATCCAAATAAATTAATAAAGGGTTTTCAAACATTTAATCAAATAAATAATGGAAAAAATAGGAAAAGAACCTAGACGGGATCCCTAAAAAGTAGTTTTCTAACCAAAATCGTTACAAATAAAAGAAAACCAACAACAGTATAATCATAAAGAAAACAAATGTCCAAAAACCGTAAGCGGAAGCAAAATAGGTCTCCTGGTCCCTCCTGATATGGTCACTAGATTCACTTGCCCCTCGCCGGTCCATTCTTACCTTTGCCTGAAATAAAACATAGAAAGGAATGAGTATAAAAATACCCAGTAAGGAAAACCACTACAGACTCCACTGGGTGACTGTTAACTTTCCCTAATGGCTTGTACTTTGCGACACACAGTCGGGTGGTTGAGTATTGACAAATATGTCGGAACAGGCCTCGTACAGACCCCCTTCACGACCCTGTCACAGCAAAACGCCACACAGGCTTGCCCTCAAAACGAACGTTGGAACAGGCCTCGTACAGACCCCCTTCACGACCTTCAGTGACAGGTGCCACACATGTTGGTCAACTATACGCCACACAGGCTAGTCGATGGTTGCCACACAGGCTGGTCACTGGCTAGTCATAATCAAGTCAGCCGTACGACTTGAAAACTTACCTATCTTTTCCCACCAAGTACACACTCATTAAGTGAGTTAACAGAAACCGTATCCAATTAAATCCATTACGAGCATTATGATCATAAATAATCCAAACACGTCTCAATCAACAGATAACACAAGTAAACAGTAAAATAAATCATGCAGAATCCAAACAAATTTATAAACCAGATGCTCCAACACCAACCCCTAAATCAGGCACATAAAGAACCATCTTAACACCTTATACGCCAAAAGCGTAGATTCGGTAGAAACAA
>JBBPDJ010036691.1:0-14886 GCA_037974625.1 Cucumis cinereus | reverse complement strand
GTTACCATGTGAAAGTACATCGAAAAATATGAACAACATGATTTTTCTGAAATTTTCTGAAAATTTTGCAAATTCTCATAAAACGTGCATTTCGGTAATTATTTTAATATTAAAATATTAAAATAATACTATAACTCAAAACCTTGACGGGCTATCCCTGACTCGTAAATTTTTCCGATCTTCGAATCTCCTGAAAATAAATTCAGAATCGATCCTTAAATCACTTGGCACGGAATCGAGGAAAACCGAATTTTCCTTAATTTTCCTTTTTAAACTAATTCTTTCTCCTAAAAATATTATTTATAAATATAATTACATACATACATATAATATACTTAATAATAATAATAATAATAAGAATAATAATAATTAAAAAAAAATTCTTCTTCTTCACGGAACCAATATACATTTTTTTTCCTCTTTAAACCCAGTTTTCCGGCAGCTTTGTGACGAAACTTCAGCGAGACAATTCTCTCAATCTACTAACAATTAGAAGCTCTAACCTATTTCAAACGATTTCTACATGAGTCTATTTGCTTACCTCAAACAATGAGCTTTAAACTCCTCGTGGATAGCTCGAATTTCCCTCTGGAAGTCACCTTGCTCAGTTTTCCGGCGAGCTTAAAACCAAGATTTGCAATTTCGATTTCTCCCTATACAGACCAAATTAACCCAATTCCTTTTACAGAACTCTAAATTAACTAATAATCTAGCTTGCCTTTAAAAATTAGATCTTAAGTCGGCCTGTAGGCGAAGAATTTAATTTTCAAAGTTTCGGGTCTGTTTTTCGCATTTTCCAGCAGCCCGAGCTCTTTTTCTTCAAATTCAGTGATTTCTTCGGTCAAATTTCTCCAATTGAGCTGTGCTTCAGCTTCCTCTCTCTTTTCTAAGCAATTTAGACACAAATTTCACTCAATTTGGTTAAGAATTGAGCACAAGATTATTACTTTCTTCCAAGTGTTCAAAAACAACTTTTCCAGATTTTCTCCCTCTCTCTCTCGGCCTTCTCTTCTCTTTACCTTCCAATTCCTTTCAATTTCAGCCAAATTACATCATTTGAAGATTCATTCTTGCCTAATAACCAACCCATTAGAGAATTGGAGAAGGAATTAAGGTAAAAATGTTCTTCATTTTTCTTCCCCTTGATTATCCATTTGGCACACATATTAAAAAAAAACATTTTTCCTTCTTTTTTTTAAAAATAAAATTATAAAATAAATAAATAATTTTCTTTTTCCTTTTTCTTTTTTTATTCTTTTTCTTTTTCTTTTATCAACAATATTTTATTTATTTTTAAACAAAACTACAAAATTAAATTGTTACCAATTCTTAACAAAATTACTAAAATATCCTTTCTAAAAAATTACCAAAATACCCTCCAATTGTTTTATTAATAAATTTACAACCAACAAGTTAAATACAAAAAGTCGGGTATTACATTATCCCTAAAGCGAGTCGACTTTTTCCATTCCTAGATTGTAATTCCCATGCACTTGTGACGACATCAGTGTGTCCCTTAGCCTTCTCAACACTAAGACTCCACTTTGATGCTAAACTAAATGGCCAGTTCAATTTTGCATTTTTTAATAATTCTTTCAATAAACAGAGAAGTAAACAATGAAATCATGTCGAGCAATGTATGCAATCTACTATGTTGTAACAAAGGAAGTATCCACGCCACCAAGCCCCCAATTGAACTTAACACATACTAGATTGTGAAAATAACAAATTGATAATCCTCATAATTAACAGGCACTTTATGAAAATTCAATAGTAAGTGTTTAGCAATATTTAACAATGAAGTACAACCTTAAAGAGTACATTCCAAGATCCAAAGGAAACACCACCTATGTTGATCTTTGTATCCTAAGGAAACACCACCTCAGGAGAATTTATAGTTCTTTATATAGCTCTTGTTTAGAAGTTTCAAGAATGGATAGTCTGGAATGTCTTCAACCTCTGATCTTTTCTTTTACAAAAGTTCGTTTTCTTTCTTATCATTGTCTTCTCGTCATTCTAATTTCATTTGACATTTCGCAAAAATTTGCTTTGTTTTGATTTCATTGTATTATTCTGTATTCAGTATTCGCCGACCTAGTCCTTTAAAAAACAGTTTAAAGAAGGCCGATAATCGTAGTATCAACCTCTCATAAGTACTCAACAATGCTCAACGACTTTTAGCAAGGATCAAATAATAGTTTGAACATAAAACAGGTATAGAGAGATTTCCTCAACTCCAATCACTACTGCAGCAACAAGCTTCCTTCGACAATGTTAAAAACAACAACTTAAGTACAATTTCAACCTTAAAACCAATAACTAACATCCCCTAAATATAAAAGTACAAACCAATTAAAATAAGGATATATGAGAACAAAAAGTTGTAAACTAATAATATCATAGGACGTTCATAACTTGTGGAAATACAAGTTATTATAGCCTTTTTATATAGAATAATAAAGTTATATTGAGATAAAAATGAGATAACGCGTGGTAAATCTTGTGAAAATAAGAACTATATAATTTATGAACTATAAAAAACAAAACGCATGTTTATTTTGTTTTTTCTTATCTTAATGCATGATTTTGATAAAAGAAGATAAGCAACAAGAAGAAGCTATTTTAGGCGATTCAAGCTACTCGTGTCAACCAACGAGGCAATGAATGAAAAGATACCAGGCGATACAAATCGCTACATGACAAACAAGTTGGTGAGAATGTCAATATCATGCGACATTTAGAATTTCGCAAATTGGAAGTGGAGGCACTGTTGTAGTGTCTCAAAGTAAAAGAAATTTATTGAAAATTCAGAGCCATGCAGAAACGTTCCAAGAAACACCTATAAATAGTCGACCAAGCTTTATTTATGCGTGTGTGATACCGTGTGGTAGAGTGTGCAAAAATCTCCATTGTCATCCCCAACCTTTATTCTCTGTAACTTTAGGTGAGAGTTTAAAGTGCGAGAGTTGAAAGAGAAATATCATACCCCATTACCTTAACTTTCTATAACAGACATCAATGGAGCTAAATATGTAGGAGATTGCATTCTACGACTCGACTCATTTCTTATTCTGATCATTTGTATTTTCTACTTTAGTTGCATTTTTATTATGAACTTCATGGTCGAGAGGCCTACAACTTTTATTATCAATGCAATACACACTTCCAATTTCATTCTCCCATATTTGTACTTATTGTCTACGATAGTTTTCTATGCTATGAATGAAATAAAGAGTTAGATTAGTTCTTCGAAAAATCTAAAAGTTCTTAATACTTGCTTATTTAATCTGAGCTATATTAAATGCCTAATTCTCTTCGATAGAACAAATAAAGTATTGAGAGTTAACTACTCGAGAGAGCAAGTGACTAAGACCTCATTAAGCAAGTGTAGAAGGAATTTTAGAAATAAAATCAACGTTATATATTTCTCCTTATGTTACACATAGCAGAAATGCGAGTGGGTGTGGCCGTAAGACACCGAGAGGTTGCTGACCTTAAATAAAAGATTAAACATGAGCATTGCGTTCTAAATAATTTAGATGTAAATCATATACTCATTTCAGCATATGCATCTTGATAGGCGAGCATGTGTGGCCAAGATGCAGAGAGGTTGTTCGCCTTAATTTAGAATCGACTGTATAGTTTATGTCACACTCCTTCGTGGGTTACCCTTTTAACCCAAAAGGAGATGTGAGAAACAACAATGTCAACCATATTGACATCTATTGTTCACCTTCGCCTTATGAACCTTTTGCACTATTTAAAACACGTGTTCAACTATACTATCGTATAATTAGCAACATTAACTTTTATATACAACCCAATCTTCTAAGACGTTTCTCAAAGGTAAACTCAACTACAAATAATGATCATGATCTTACATTCCTTGATATTAACGAAAAAAATATCAACAACATCCAACATAAAACGTGCAAAAGTTTGAATATTAATCGTAAAAGAGACTCTGATGCAGTGGTAGACTAGGCTCTCATACGCAAGGAACCCGGAACTTCTCTGCTATGAGAAGGAAAACAAAACAAGAATCAGTTGGGATGCCCAAGTGAGTGGTACTTTTGTAAAAACATAAGATTTTCCTTTAGAAAGGCTTTAGAAAAACATTTAATTTAAGATCAAATAATTTTTAAAACATATAAGGCCAAACCATAATCCAGAAAACCTTGGAAATATATGACAAATCAATAAAAAAGCATGATCATGAGTTTCCTCAATCAAAAGAGAGATTAATTGCACATAAGTTCCATTCAAAACAAGGAAACCACACCAAACCCTGTACCAATTAGCCCGTTGGTACCGAGATACACAACGTCAAGATATCCAGTCCTATGTGCACAGCAGATATTTTAGTTCATACGTACACGAGGCACGATAACAAACAAGTACATAATTTAGTGGTTTGAAATCCATTTCCATAAAAACCATAAAATTCAAATACAACAATTAGTCATCATAAAACAAGTTCATTTTCAAACCATAGATAAAACATATTTATCTAAATCAAATAATTCAAACTTGCATAATTTATATAATACTAACCATGCTTGAGTTTAATTCACAAATCATAAATACTATAAATTGTATGCATATATTTCTTACATCAAAACATTTGAAATTAAAACACTCACAGTTAACATGATTTCTCCGTGGATTCCTAGTTCCTCCAAATCCCAATTATCCTAAAATAACGTTGATAATTCTCTAATTAATCCAAATTGAAAATAGTCCAAAATTATCCTCCAAGCATGTCCAATTTAATTAAATTCTTCGACAACCATATTTTAAACAAATTTACGATTTTACTTGAAATTAAACCCCTTAATCAACTTATTTCTCTCAAAATACTCCAACTAAATCTTCAAGAATCTTTTGAAAACATCACTTTTGACCTAAATAAAGCTTAAGAACATCTTAATTAAGCTTGAAATTATGACATTAACTATATTTGGACGGTCAAAGATGTGGGTCGAGTCTTTTCACTTTTATGACAGACACAAGATGATAGTAATGGTCATCTTCAACCTTCAACCTTAAAAAATTTCCATATTTCGGCTAGCGTTTCCAACAACACTTCGGTGTGAGCTTCAAACTTCCAATAACTTGAGCAAGCTTACCTCAAAGCGTGGGCACTCGAACCACTCTAGAACTTTCGTAATCTATGAAATACTCCATGGGTACCCTATTTTTCGACGAGAATTTACACTACTTTTAAAATTAAGAATCTTCAAATTCGATCCAAAAACGATCGAATTAGAGAAAAAAAAAACTCTAGAAAAACCTTAAAATTAGCTTACCTTCAAATTTAGAGCTTCAATTCAACCTATAATTCCAATAGTTTTTCAAAAATACGAGCTTCTCTCTATTTTTCGTCGAACTCCGACCACAATAGTTTTTCTTCTTTTTGTTTGCTTTTTCAGCCAAATGTTTTCAAATCAAACCTCCCTCAAGCTTCGCCTTTACTTCCTTCGGACTTTTAAACTTTTCTTCCTCCCTCAAACTTTTAGATTTCTCCACCTCCTTTATCCTTATCTTCTATTTCTCTTTCTAACCTCAAGGTTTCCAAAAAATTTGCCAAATATGAAAATTTTGACTTTTTACGTTGATCTTTGACCATTGACCTTTGACTTCAACTTTGGTTTTTTTTTTCTTTCCAACTATTCTTATAAAGTAAAAGTTTACTTTAGAGTCACCGAGTTCAACCTCGACGTATAAGTTCTCTAGTATCTTGAATAAATAATAGAAGACGAGAGGACTTACAATTTATATCGTCTTTTTATTCATAGTATAAGTTGACTTTTCCTTTGTCAACTTGTACACAACATGACATATAATTAGATTTAAGCAACGAACTATGATTATGTAGATTGCTCATATTATCGCATACATATTGTCTTGTCCCCTAGCTTAGTCGCACACTTAGATGCTCAATCACAAATCTACAATATAACAAAGCTTAAATCACAAATAGACAAGCAAGTTTGTTGACACATGTTTATCGAGGATTGTATTTGTTAATTTGGATTAAATTTTAATTTTGGTCTTACGAGAAGTTCAGTTTATGGTGTATCACATGTTTAACTAAAGAATGCGTGACCAAGTTTTCGTGTGAAAGAGCTAATCCTTAATTAGAATTTGACAAAAAAATTGTACGAACCTTTCCGCAGAGAAATAAAGAGCGAAGATAGAGGTGACAAGAAGAAAGAATGGCCAATAAAAACGAGAATTTGAATGTCCCTCTGGCACCTAATGAGCGAAATAAAAATAATAAGTATCCGAATTTAGGCGATGCCATTGAGGCCCAAGAGAACGACACCTAATTCTGATAGCACACAATGTAATAGGATTATTAGAGAATACACATTTCCCAACCTATATGACTTTAGTCTTGGTATCATGTATTCAATGTTTGAAAATGCGAGATTCGAGATGAAACATCGAATAATTTAGATGATCCAAAGTGCAGGTCGATATGGGGGATACCCAGGCGAAGACACACACACCAATATCAAGTATTTCTATGCCATTTGTTCCTCCATCAATCTGGTAGCCAATTCTCAAGAAAAGTTTAGTCTTGCTATTTTTCCGTTCACTCTGAAGGACAAAAAGAAAAAGTGGGTAGGAACCTTAGAAGCTGACGAGATAACTTCATGGGACCAACTCATTAAAAAGTTCATGAAGAAGTTCTTCATGACGTAATAGAATTAAAAAGGAGGAGAGACATTATGAACTTCGAGCAAAAGGATAGAGAGACATTACACGACGCGTGGAATAGGTACAAGAGACTAATCAAGGAATGCCTGCACAATGGCATACCTGAATGCACTTGGAAGTAGGCGAGGAAATGAAGATGAATTGATAAGGATGCAGTAAAAACATTGCAAAGACAGATGACAACTATGACCATTATGCTTCAATCTATGGCATTGATGCAAGTTAATCCAGGGGTCAATAAGGTTCAAGCGATCAAAAGGATGGAGGAAATTGGATGTGCGGGATGCAGTGGTACATATGACACGGACGCATGTCCACAAAACAATGAGTCTATTGCATACGTGAAACATGATCCTTACTCCAACACTTACAATCTAGGGTGAAAGAATCACTCTAATTTATAATGTAGAAGACACAATCAACAACAGCACAAACCAGATGGCCAATATGGTAGTTGCGGTGAGAGCTTTGGCTATCACAAAAACCATCACATCACTATGCCGCATAACCCCCTTCCACAACAGTAGACTAACACATCCTCCTCAAGTTCCTCCTTGAATAACCTTCTGAAGGAGTACATGCAGAAGAATTATGCCCTTATCCAAAGCCAAGCCACCACTATTAGTAATCTAGAGGTACAAGTGGGCCAGTTAGCAAGCAGCTAACTGGAAAGCCAAGAGGATCCTTCCTGAGAATCACTCAAACGCCTAGTAACGCTAGATGATTTAGGAAAGAGCCATGTGAGACTGTTACAATGTGAAGCAGAAAACACTTGACAATCTGTGAGCTTGACCAAGAACGTAGAATACCACCTTCTTTACCCACAAACACCATGACTAAATCAACCAACAACACTGTTGATGTTTCTTGTAACGATATTTATTCAACTAATAACTTTTCATCCTTGTAGAACAAACAGAAAAACAAGCAAGCGAAGAAGGATAATCGAGATGTTAAACGAAGAGAAGCATCAAAACAAGCGTCAATCTTTGAAAGGCGACGAGAGACATTTTAAACACTTTTTTGATGTGCTTAAGCACCTGCACTTAAATATACCACTTGCTGAGGCATTGGAGCAAATGCCTTCATATGTCAAATTTCTGATGGACATACTGTCAACGAAATTTTCAAGAAGGGGCTTCTAGAAAAGAAGCGAGATCTAGGAAGCATCACCATCCCTTGTTCGTGCACTATGGGACATGTGAGCTAGTATTAACTTAATGCTCTATATTTTCAAGAAATTGAGGGTTGGTGTGGCAAGGCCTACAACCGTATCGCTCCAGTTGGTTGACAGATCTATTATCCATCTTGAAGGGAAGATTGAAGATATTTTGGTGCAAGTGAACAAGTTTATATTCCCTGCAAACTTCATCATTCTGGATTATAAAGCTGATGGAGAGAGTCTTATCATTTTAGGGTAGCCATTTCTGTTTATTGGTCACACTCTTATTGATGTCCACCAAAGGGAATTGACCATGAGGATCGATGGTCAACAAGTTATATTCAAAGTCTAAAATGCGGTGAAATACCTGAATTATGCCAAGCATTGTAACGCAACTGAATCCCTTGGCTGGGATTATTGTGAGGAAGAAACAGTTGAAGAGTATTTTGTATAAGCATTTATGACTTTGATTTTTCCATTGATGGCGAGATAGAAGAAGTGAACGTCGTGTCTGACGCAAAGAAGTTTGAGTCCTTCGACCTGCAAAACAAGGGCTTGAGGAAAATAAAACCATCTTTGAAAAACAACCAAAATTAGATCTAAAACCTTTACCATTACACCTGAAGTATGCAGGTTTGAGATAAAATGACACCCTGCCCGTCAATATCTCTACCCACTTGAATGCCACAGAAGAGAAGGCATTAATGAAGATGCTAAAATGACACACTAAAGCGATAGGATGGACCTTGGCGGATATTCAGAAAATCAGTGCATCCTATTGTATGCATAAAATCAAGCTAGAAGAAGGCCAACTTAGCGCTCTCCAATATTAAAGGCGATTAAACCCCATGATAAAAGAAGTCATCTAGTGGCTTGACGCGGGGGTGATTTTACCGAACCTCTTATAGTAAATGGATTAGTCTCGTCCAATGCGTTCTAAAGAAATGTGGAATGATTGTTGTCAACAATGAAAGAATGAGCTAATTCTTACACAAACGGTGACTAGGTGGCAGATTTGCATCGACTATCACAAGCTGAATGCAGCCACCAAGAAGGACCACTTTCCTTTACCCTTCATTGATCAGATGTTAGATACCCTTGTAGGAAATGAATATTACTGCTTTATGGACGATGATTCTGGTTATAATCAGATTATAGTAGCATTCAAAGATCAAGAGAAAACCACGTTTACTTGTCCTTATGACACGTTTACCTTTCATGGAATGCCTTCCAGGTTATGCAATTCACCAGAGGTGCATGATGGCGATGTTTTCTAACTTCCTAGAGAGATCAATAGAGACATTAATGGATGACTTCTCCGTTTTTGTGAATTCTATTTTCAGAATGATTGAACAACTTAGAAGACGTGTCGAAACAATGTAAGGAAACAAATTTAGTGTTGAATTGGGTAAAGTGTCTTTTTATGGTGACTGAAGGGATTGTACGGGGCACAAGATATCCCACGCAAGTTTTGAAGCATACCCTACGAAGATTGATGTAGTTGGTAAAATTGTCACCGTATTTTGATATCTAAGACATTAAGAAAGTTTCTGGTACATCCTGATTTTTATAGAAGATTTATCAAAGGATTCTCCTAGATCGTGAAACTATTGAGTAGTTTGCTGAGTTTAAATCAACCCTACGAATTTGATGATAAATGAAACCAGACATTCCAAACTTTAAGAGCTTCCTTGACCATCACTCTAATCCCATTACGTTAGATTGGTTGCAAATTTTTGAGCTCATGTACGATGGAGCAATATTGGGTCAAAATAAAGACAAGGTCATCCATCTAATTTATTACGCTAGCAAGATTTTGAATGAAGCTAAAGAAAATATACAACTACTGAAAAAGAATTGCTCACATTAATATTTGCGTTAAAAAAGAACATGAGCTATGTTGTTGGACTTAAAGTCACCGTACACACTGGTCATTCTGCGATCATAAATTTAATGGACAAGAAAGACACAAAGTTACGATTAATCAGTTGGATTCTATTGGTCCAAGAATTTGATTTGGAGATTATAGATCGCAAAGATACTGAGAATCAAGTGGCAGATCACTTGTTGAATCTTGACAACAAGCCTCCTCAACGTGAAAGAACAGAGATTAGAGACTTCTTTCTTGATAATCATTTAATCAAAATTGAAGAGAGGGAACCCTGGTACGCAGACATAGTCAATTACTTCGTTTGCAAAACATGGTCGCAAGACTTTAATTACAAGTAGAGGAAAAAATTGCTTCAAGAATGCCTTTCTATAGATGGGATGAACCTCGTCTTTACGAATTGGGGCATCATCAAATTCTAAGAAGATGCGTTCTTGAGTATAAAGTAAACGCCATATTAACCAACTACCATGACACACCTCGAGAAGAGAACTTTTGAGGGCAAAAGACAGCTGAAAAATTCCTACAAAATGAATATTATTGGCCCACTTTGTTTCAAGATGGAGAAACTATGTGGTCAATTACAACCGGTGTTAGAGGACAAGAAATAGTTTCCATCACAACGAAATTCCTCAACAACCAATCTTAGAGCTGAAACTTTTTTATGTTTGGGGAATTGAATTTATAGGACCATTTCCTCCATGTGGCAGACATTTATATATCTTGCTGGCGGTGGACAATGCCTCAAAGTGGGTTGAAGCCATCTCGTGCACGAAGAACGACGCGAGGACAATTGGCAAGTTTCTAAGAGGAATATTTTAATGCCTTTTGGAATGCCGCGAGCTTTCATAAGCGACGAATGTACTAATTTTATAAACCGCGTCGTGACAAAGTTGTTGACAAAGTTCCATGTAAATAACAGAGTTGCTATCGCCTACCACTCGTAGAAAAATGTTCGGGTGAAAGTATCAAACAGATAAATCGAGAAGATTGTGGAGAAAGTGGAAAGCACATCGCACAAGGACTTGGGTGATCACCTAGATTCAACATTATGGGCACACAGGACCACAAGAGTTGGCCTTACGCGTTAGCCTTCAGAAAGGCCTACTATTTGCCACTAGAGTAAGGCACTTTGGGCGACCAAAAAGTTGGACTTTGATCTGAACGCGACAAGCGAGGCATGCAGACTCAAGATAAATGAACTCATCGAATAGAGGTCTCAAGCATATGAAAACGTCAAGAATTAAAAAAAACATACTAAGACATGGCATGACTGCCACATTTGTAAGCATGAGTTGGTACCTAGACAAAAAGTTTTATTGTTCAACTCACATCTACTTCTGTTTCCAGGAAAGCTTAAATCTCTTTGGTTAGGACCCTTGGTTGTCTAAGAAGTCTTCCCTCATGGTGCTGTTGAGCGCGCATCCCTATATGGATCAAATGCGTTGAAAGTCAACAGACAAAGAGTCAAGGCTTACTACAAGGACGAAGATCACATCAACAACTCTTTTGATCTAGCCAACCCTTCTACTGCTTGAATGCATGGATGGTTTTGTAATGTATATCACGAGTCATTTTGATTACAAAATGCATCATTTTTGTGCATCTCTATTGCTTTATTTATTACTTTCTTTACCACTTTCTTTATTGATTTCTTTTATTATAGCGTAAAAACTTATGTGTCTAGGGAATCAAATTTTATTTTAGGGTTTTTTGTATGCTTAAATGTTATTAATGTTTGTTAAATGAGTAAAGAGTGAAGTAACACGATCAGTTGCCAGGCGACAAAACTTCATACCGCAAGGCAATCTGGGATGTATCACGTCTGGATTAGATAATCACATGATGGAAATTAAAGGGTTTCTATCCTTGGGAAGTGGAAGCATGTGCCATTAGAGGTCACATCACATTAAAATCTCATTGTGACGCGGGCACGTGCATTGAATTATGTATACCCTTCCTTTACCTTCTTCATCTCTCATTTATAACCATTTATCCCTGAAGCATCTGACATTTTTCCTCCTTCGCTCTCGAGACATCTGGTGAGGATCCGATTCGTCTTCACATTTCAAAACATTTTCAAACACAAATGGCGAAACGAAAGTTGTCATTCCAATCAATCGTCCCCTTTAATCAAGAGAAAGAGGCCATCTACTCCTTCCTCCACCGCAAAGAACACCAACAATCAACCTTCTCACTGGAATGCACAAGCATCTTAGTTGAGAACCTCTTTGAACACCCAAGTTTCTTAGAGGTAAGGAATAAAACCCTTCTCTGTAATCAAACAAAAATCCACCACCGAAACCTCCAGCCAACACTAAAGAACCCTTCAACTTTAGAGGAAATTGTGTGTTTTGTTCGACTCGAGTTAGGCAAGGCACAATGTCAACCGAAACAAATAGGGAGTCAAGCAAAAACCCTTAGTGAGGAAAGAATAAAGGATGAAGAAAAGGTCTTTAGAGACCTAAGCAACTTAGACCGTGTATGGACACAAAGAGTGGAAGAAGGTGTGGTCAATCAACCACATAAAACCTTGACTATAGACAACAAGAATGAAGAACCAAGCGACAAGGAGTAATAAAGACACGAGCCAACAAGACGTGGTGGAATACATTCTAAAATTGAAGATGATGAAGATGTGGTAGTTTTTCTCTCACTTTTAAAGAAAAAGCAAGAAAATAGACAACAAAGGGATGGCGCATATGAGACCATTCCTGAATCAAGCTTCGATAAAACTTTGCGGCTTTTCTAGAAAAGAAAGACAGTGACCTTTTAAAGATTAAGGGCAGAGCACAAGGCTTAAAGGCTGAAGCATAGTAGAAGAGGGAGTTCCACAAAAAAGAGTGTGAGGAGCACCTAAAAGAAATAGTTGTTGTGCCTCACCCCAAGGACAAAGGAAAGGCGAAACAATCAACCAGTATAGAGATCACATAGAAGTTCGAGAAAGTGTTAGAAAGCTTGTGTAATACCCGACTTTTTCTTTATTTAAGTTGTTGTTGTAAAAGTGTTAATAAAATAACGGAGGGTATTTTAGTAATTTTTTATAAAGGATATTTTAGTAATTTTGTTAAGAATTGGTAAAAACTTAATTTTGTACTTTTGTTTAAAAATAAATAAAATAATATTTTAGAAAAGAAAGAAGAAAGAAAAAGAAAAAGGAAAAGAAATTATTTTATTAAATTATTTATTTATTTATTTATTTTATTAAAAAAAAAGGAAAATTGAATTTTTTTAATTCGTGTGCCAAAAAGGATAAGAAAGAGATTAATTTTCATCAAATCTCTTCCAATTGGATGGGAGTTAGGTGAAATTTACCCTTAAGAACACTTTAATTGATTTTGGAATGAAAATAAGAGAGAAATAACAGGGAAATTGAAGAAGAAGGCCGAGAGAGAGAGACTTTGAAGAAAAAAAACTGGACAAAATTTATCTTGAACACTTGGGGGAAAGTGATGATTTTATGCTCAATTCTTAACCGAATTGAGTGAAATTTGTGTCTAAATTGCTTAGAAAAGAGAGAGAAAGCGGAAGCAAAGCTCAATTTGGAGAAATTTAGTCGAAGAGACCACTGATTTTGAAGAAAAAGAGCTCGGCTTGCTGGAAAATGCTAAAAACCGAACCAAATCTTTGCAAATTAAATTCTCCGTCTACAGGCCGAATTAAGATCTAATTTTTGGAGCTAAGCTAGATTATTAGTTCATTTAGAGTTCTGAAAAAGTAATTGAGTTAATTTGGTCTTTGTAGGAAGAAATCGAAGTTGCAAATCTCGGTTTTAAGCTCGTTGGAAAACTGAGCAACGTGACTTCCAAAGGCAAATTCGAGCTATTCACGAGGAGTTTGAAGCTAATTGTTTGAGGTAAGCAAATAGACTCATGTAGAAATCGTTTGGCATAGGTTAGAGCTTCTAATTGTTAGTAGATTGAGAGAATTGCTTCGTCGAAGTTGGGTCACAAAGCTGTCAGAAAAACTGGGTTTAAAAGAAAAAAAAAGCTGAATAACCTGTGAAGTAAGGGTGTTCAAAAAACCCAGTAACCCGACCAACCCGGCTTATCCAACCCAAACCGTAAGGGTTGGGTTGGGTTAAATTTTATTTTGGGTTGGGTTGGGTTGCAAAACTGCAAAAATTGCAATTTGGGCCGGGTTGCCGGGTAAAGGAATCCAGGGGTCGGGTTGACCCAACCCGGCCCAACTATAATATATAACTTATAAAAAACCCTAATGAAGTTTACACGCTCGTGCTTCTCTCTGTTTCATTTCTCTCGGCCCATCTTCTCATTTCTCAATCAATTTCTTCAGAAGATTATTTTTATTTATTTATTTATTTTATTATTATTATTATTATTATGATTATTATTATTATTAGTAGTAGTAGTATTATTATTGTTATTATTATTATTATTATTATTAGTGTTATTATTAATTATATATATTTGTAAATGTAATTATATTTACAAATAATATATTTAGGAGAAAAGAATTAATTTAAAAAGAAAAATTAAGGAAAATTCGATTTTCTTCGATTTTCGTGTCAAGTGATTTAAGGATCGATTTTGAATTTATTTTCAGGAGATTCGGAGATCGAAAAAATTTACGATCCAAGGATAGCCCGTCAAATTTGTGAGTGATAGTATTATTTTAATATTAAAATAATTACCGGAATGCACTTTTTTCCAGAATTTGCAAAATTTTCAAAAAAATTTAAGAAAAATCATGTTGTTCATATTTTTCGATGTAATTTTATATGGTAACTTGTTTGAAGTATGATTTAATTGTTTTAAGGCATTTTCGGTAGTTTGAATATAATAATATTATATTGACACGTTTCACGAGGCAATGCATTTTTTTCAAAATAAGCATGTTTTATAATATGTTAGGCCCTATTTATGTTTACTGAGATGATTTTCATGAATTTCATGATTGTTTGAGCTTGTTTTGACCGCTATAGGGCCTAAGCAGTTTTGCACGTTTTACGAGATTTCACGAAATCACTACTTATGATTATTTAATGCTTCTATAAGTTTTCTACCATGTTCTAAATGATGTTTAAGCATGATTTCGAGTACTACGAGTTTCATGAAGATTTGAGAAATGATTTCAGATGATGATATGT
>JBBPDJ010036690.1:0-14893 GCA_037974625.1 Cucumis cinereus | reverse complement strand
CACTACTAATTCCATTAGGTGACCGTTAACTCTCTCTAATAACCCGTACATACGACACACAGTCAATTGGTTTAGTATGAACGATCATGTCGGAGCAATACGCCACACAGGCTTGCTAACTGACCCTACCAGGACAATGTGCCACACAGGTTTGTTCGATCAGAGCAATACGCCACACAGGCTTGCTATCTGACCCTGTCGGAACAATACGCCACACAAGCTTGTTAACCGACCCTCGCGACAAAATGCCACACAGGCTTGCCGCATCGTCCCCACCACCAAGTACAAGTCATTAGGTAAAGTTAACAGACACCATATCCATCAATCAACTCAGATACACAAAGTGATCACAACATTTTAATTCTCACACATCAGGTAACACTTAATCAACACACAACAGGTCATGCATAATCCAAACAAATATACAAGAACCCGAAGTTAAAACCATAGTACGAACGAAAATAACCATCTTCCACCCTTATTCGCCAAAGACATGGATTCAGTAGAAGTATTTCTTACCTCAAGTTCCGAGATTCTGCTAATCGAATGAGCTCCAAATGACCCTAAACACACAAGAATTCAAATTAATACTTTTTCCTTCCAACAAAAACTATTAATCAATTCCAACCATCACTAGTCACTTCCGAACTCACCCACGAACCAACGACGAGCAAAAGGCAGCGGAGACAAGAAGTGACAGAAGACTTTAGAGGCTCGACTCGGCTCGGCTTGGCTTGGCTCGGCTCGGCTCGGATGAAACAGATCTGGCACGTGCAGGTCCAAAGCGACGCGGCGCACGACGTGCAGCAACCTGATGGCGTGGCTCATAGTCGCGTGGGTGTTGCGCGATTGAAGGAAAAGGGAAAAGATGGAGATCTGGGCTGACGCGGCGACCTGGCTTTGAGCGGAGGGGTGCGGACGGGTGAGGAACAGATTTGACGCGGAGTGGCTCGGGCGATGGAGCTTCGACGTGAGGCGCAGATCTTGCGTGAAGGAGACTGATTCGGCGTGCGGGTTGAAGGCGGACGGCGCGAGCGTCACGTAGCGGAGTTGGGCGGCTTAGGGTTGCAGATCCGGCTCGGGCGTGGGCTTCCTCGACGTTAGATCTGGCGTGCGGGCGTGGTCAACACCATAATGCAGGCACCCTAACCATCTTCCACGCCTTATACGCCAAAGGCGTGGTTCGGTAGAAGTATTCCGCACACATCCAATTTTAATTAATAATTTCCCAAAAATTAGTAATTAAAATAACTCAAATTCGTTATCTAATCAGTCGATTCATTTATCACATAATCTCACAATTCAGATGTCACATAAATAATTTCATAAATATAAATATTCTTATTACTTATCGAGGAACCAGTAGTAAGTCCCTTACACATCCAATTTTAATTAGTAATTTTCCATAAAATTATTAATTAAAATAACTTAAACAAGCTACCTAATCAGTCAAAACAACATAACACCACATTAAGCAACTCAGATGTCACTAAATAATTTCGTAAACAACTTTATCACTTGTCGAGGAATCAGTAGTAAGTCTCTTACCTCAAAGTGTCGTCTATACTTATGCTTGACTTTCTCCCTCAAATTGATCCTATACAAAAAATATTTAATTAATAATTTCCATAAAATTATTAATTAATTTTAACTTTAATCCTTCGATAAAATACTATAAACTTACTAATTGGTTGCCGAATTCCAATCTAATTCGTAGAGAAACTTCTACGAATTAATTCCTCATAATTGCTCCAAATTAATCCTATACACAACAATTTAATTAACAATTTTTCTAAAAATTGTTAATCAAATTTACCCTTCCAAGTAGTTCCTTAATCTTACCGATTCGTTGTCGACTCTCCAATTAATTCGTAGGTGAAATCCTACGAATTAATTCTAGCCATAGCTCTAAAAGAACCTTCAATTAACCAAGAACAATTTTCAAATTAATTCTCGATTTAACTTGATTGGGTATCCAAAAATCCAAAATAAATACTCAATACTTACCCATATAATTAACGGCGACGACTGTGAGCGACAACGGAAAAATCAAATCCGGAGAATTAAATGGCATCGGCGAACGAAGAGGCGAAACGATTGAGCGAAGAAAAAGTCGAAAACCGACGAAAGAAAAACATAGAGGGGCGGCGACGTGAAGGCTGAGGAAGAAGATTTAAATTTTTTTTATAACTTTCACGCTTTTCAAGATACTCTAAATTAATAAATAATAATATTATTATTTATAAATAAATAATCATAATCTCTTATTATTATTATTATTATTATTATTATCTTTTTCCAATTTTTTTTTAAATCAAATAAATCTTTTCCTTTTTCTATTTCAAATAAATCAAATCTTCATCTCTCCTCTCTCAATTATCTTATAACAAAAAATAATTAAATATGTATACACATATATATATATTTAATTTCTTAACCAAAATATTAACATCCCAAAATAAATTAGATTCCAAAATAAATCCAACTTATTATTTTAAGATAATTAACCTAAAATTATCTCAAATTTTTGGGACGTTACAATGAAGCACTTGAACATACATTCCACAACTTCGAAGTCTACAACTTGGCTTTGATTGCTCAAGAATCTACCTTCTTTCTTATCAACTTCTAAAAAATTTTAAAAGGCAAAAACAATGTTCGTATATTCTAGTCCAATCCAACACATTTTATATAAAGTTATATCATATTCCAAACAAATCTATGACTACCATAATTGCGGGATAGTCATAGCAATTCACATATAGAACAAAGTAAATCTCAAAGAATTTGGTGAAGTTGAAAATGAATGTTAAAGAAAACAAACCTGAGAGCAAATATCAAGACTCCTTGAAACACCAAAGAGAACATTGAAATACATGCACATAGTTAAAATGAAAGTTTTAGTTATAGATTCATTGAAACTTAGAAAGTTCAATGCGGAACCGCAATCTACCTTTCTTCAGTCAAGTCATAGTAGTTCAACAACACTCCACTATGAGCATCAACATTCGACCATGGGTTTTTAAACCTAGTCCTTGAATCTAGCCGTGTTAACAATAAATTATCAATAGCTTCAAATAGCTAATTCAGTCGCTAACGGTTTTAATTATTTACTCTTTAAACATATTTTCATTTACCAACTTCTCTTAACACAGTTTCTTTCAGACATCTATTTCAAACTGTGCGTGCACACTTTAGCTAATATATATCTACAGACATTCTCATATGATCCAAAAGAAACATGGTTATAAGAACAAGATGTGACCTATATAATCCAAAAGTTTCAAGAATATCAAAGAATTTACAAGAACCAAATGTGACTTCGATCCAACAATAATGTTGCTCCAAGTAGTCCAAGAAAGTATTTAGTGAAATAAACTATAATCTATCTTGCATCATATATATATATGATGCAAGATAGATTAATTTACAAGCAAGAAATTTTAAGTATCATATATCAATCATATATCACCTATGATAAAGCGTTAGTTACTAGTAGTAAACTACTCCTTGGTAGAAAAACATGAAGTGCAGATAATGAAGAAAGCTATGTAAAATTGTAAAACTACCTGAAGTTTTATGTCCGTGACACTAACTATATTATGGACTACATTATTCCGAATCACAATATTGTCATCATCTGAACTGCCCCTTCTTCACAATTCCTTAAATATACATTTTTTAATCATTTCTAAAGTAGAATAACATGAAAAGTGTAACACATACCTATCGGCCACCATTAAACCGGTTCCATCAGAACAGAAAAGTCTTTCTTTAAAAAATTCCTACAGTAAAATGTGAGTTAATGAACTTCCAAAAGTTAACAAAAAATACTAAAGTACCCCATTCTACGTCTCGAAGAACACATGATGTAAGAGAACATACCTTGAAGTTCTTCTATCCCTAGCCAAAAAAGAGAGAAATCTAATTTTACTTCAATTACTATTTCAAACATGTAACTCAAAGTGACAATTTAAATCTCAAAACAAACTAAAAAGAAAACTCACAAACTTCTTCAATGTTACTTAGGTACTAATCGACAAATGTGTTCAATACTAATCGACAAACTGTAAATAACTTATCAACGCAAATTTGTAAAGCTTATCAAAGGAAAGATAAAAGACACTAATGCAACTTAATTCAACACTTTACAACAAACTAAAGTTTCAAATTTATGGAACAAACTTATCAACTCAAGTTTGTAAGTTTATCAAAACTAAGAGAAAAACTAAAAGAACTAAAATTGTTTAAGTCAATCTTTCATTATAAAAAAAAGGCTTATGAAACAACTACAACGTTTGTCAAAGTAATAAAACCTAATACTAAACACATATAAACATAACAACTAAACAATAGAATATTTAAGACATATTTTTCTCTACACATCATCAAAGTTAAAAATCCCTCCATTCATTTTTCCTTCTCTTTTTCTCAAAGTTTCCTCCCATAGCCATGGAATCTCCCCTTGACATCGATTTTGCAAATTCAAACAAACAAGAATCAAACAAAAATCAACCAAATGCTTCATTGAGGCATTTTATCAAACAAATTGTAAGCTAGCTAATTGAAACAAACATCATATATTTCAAATCTATCGTTTAAGAACAAAAAATAATGAAATATGGTTCAAGGTTCAATTTTCTAATTGGAATAAACAAAAATCAAAGAAAAAGCAACCCAATTCTTCTTTGAGGCATTTCATCAAACACATTGTAGCTATATGATGAGGCACACTTTTCGACATGGTTATTGGACATGAACGATGGAGAGATTTACGTACATAATTTGCCAACTTCAATTGAGTGTCAGCATGTACTGCAAAGCAATCGAAGAATCGCGAAGTGGCCGAACAGATTGTGACCGCTAATATTGGACGGCAACAGAGAAATTGTCTGATTGTTGACGGAGACGAAGTGGTCGGACGGTGTCGAACCGTTGGGCCGTCGTGTTGAGGCACAAGAGAAGATAGATATCAACGTCGTCGGTGTGCCGAACGGGGAAGACAAGGAAGGTCGGGGGGTGAGCGAATGAGGGACAGGGTTTACGAACAGTGGGAGAAATTGGAGATAGTTTTTTAATTTTCGGCTTAACAATAGGTAAAAAAGTCAATGGTAAAAGATGACTCATTTTCCGCATTCTTGATTCGTGACACGAAAATAGCGTCACGAATTTTTTGAAATCCAAAAAATTTCGTCATTTCCCGCCAAAAACGCGAAAATTGGAATAGTCGACATTTTTTTCTCCCCCTCTTTGATTTGCACTGTTCAAAAGTGTCATTATATGTCCTTTTTCTTGTAGTTTTTTTTTTTTTTTGTTATATACTAGAAGTGTTTTTTGTTATTGACAAATTACTATAAAGATTTTTTTTGGTGGTGGTCATTGGAGTATGTCAGTATCGATCGACGGAAATGCTTGTTGAAGGTTGCTGATGGAGATCACTAAAGATGGCTGCTTGAATTGGGGTAAAAAAAGGTGTTTGGAAGTGGCTATTAGAGTTTTTTTATAGTAATTGTCGGAGGTGGTGACCAAAGATTATTCTGCAATGATTGTCGAAACTTCCTCGAAAACATTCAACAGAGGTAGTGACTAGAGTTGGTCATTGGACAATTGTTAAAAGTGGTGGTGGAAGTTTTTTGACAGTGGTGACTAGAGTTTCTCATACAAATAATGGGAGACAAACCATGAAACACTCAATATTTATTTATCTAAAAATTTGTTCAAGTGTTTATTCTAAACCAACTTATTTTACAAGCTATCATTTTTCTAAAATTCATTTTAAGTGGTTTTGAAACAAATGAATATTTTTCAAAATGATGTTATTTTTTTTT
Organism: Cucumis cinereus; assembly: GCA_037974625.1. Classification (NCBI taxonomy): domain Eukaryota; kingdom Viridiplantae; phylum Streptophyta; class Magnoliopsida; order Cucurbitales; family Cucurbitaceae; genus Cucumis; species Cucumis cinereus. The sequence continues at coordinate 9,065 of JBBPDJ010036690.1, read as the reverse complement.
TTAAAAAAAAAAAACTAATCTCTTGAAAAGGTATTCCAAATACATCATTTCTTTACACTTTGAAAAAACATAGGATTCATTAGGATCTGTTTGGTTCACAATCCAAATTCTGCTATATATTTTCAGATTAACTTAATGTAGTGACTATGTTATTTGCGACAATTATTGGAATTCTATTTTTAAAAATTGTTTCAGATTCTGTCATCCAAACAATATAAATTCTTAAAAAAACATATTTATATTTTCATTTTATTCAAAAATTTGAATTTTAAAATATAAATTGTAGATTAATAAAAAAAAAAAAACATTTAGAAAGAGTTGTTGCATTGTTCAAAACTACCATGGAAGCTACTTAACCTCCATGAATCTATCGAACATTTCCATTTCAAGGAAGGACACTCTAAAACTAGCTATGCAGATATCAAAAACATTAACTTCAACCTCTACAAAGTCATTTGTGTGTGTTTGAATTATTCTTAAGGCTCCTTGCATTTATAGCAGAATGAGGTCACAATATTAAAAAACAAAATAATAACAATCAAAACTAATTTCAAATATTGCAACATTTACCTTAAACACACCAAAAATGTTTATAATGCTCATTAAAGGCCTGAAATTTCGCTGGAGGCACGTAATTTCTCGTTTGAAGTCTACCGATGATATACTCTATGTTAGTTATAGGTCATAGACTTCTATCAGAAATAGAAATTTATTTCCATTATGATACTATTATTTGTGATATAAGTCTATAGTTTATTATTCTTATTTTTCAAAACTATTTACAAATATAGAACATTTTAGGTTCAACAACCAAAAATGTCCGAAAAGCCAAACAAATGCACGAACTTCCATGTTTTCAAAGTTTATCAGTGATAAATTCATTTTTATAAAGTCTATCATTATACCACACTGTAACTAACATGTCTCTATAACCCTAAACCCTAAACCCTTAGAATTTGTGGATCATTAGGAACGGACTTAGTAAAGAATCAGCTTAGGCATTCCCTAAACTTAACACATTTAAAATCATATGAACATAATTAATTGATCAAGAGTTGGCGACAAAACCATGCCGATCACCTAGTTGGGAAATTGAAATTGATTGTGTAGTTCCATGAAATTTGATCAAGTTCACTGTTTTTGTTTTCTTACAGTAGAAAGTCATTTTTATTTTAGTCGGCACTCGACAACCCGACCACCAATATTCGTTCACAGTGATCTTTGTTTTGTTTTGTTCATCCATTTGTCGAAGATATGAAAATGAATAGTGAAAAATGTCTAGTTCCATTCTCACGAATCCTTCATTTTGGCACTCGGTTTCATTTTAAATTATGTTTTACTCCTAGTGGATAGAAGGGGCCATCTAATGAGATTCTTAGTTCACAAAACAAGTTCATTGAATGACATCCTTTGTTTCCTATTATACTTTTAAATTCTATACGTAGAATATTAAAATAAAGTTTATGACATGCTAGTCGTGGCAGAGCAACATACGGGCTACATACACGTGTCCCCTCAACTTATCGCTTTTCCTATTTTTAATATTAATTTAAAATTACACGTACAAATATATATAACGAAAATTATTGTAATGATAAAATTTGGAGGTTTGGTTTAGCTGTAGAAGAGAACATTAAGATTTTATTTAATGTTGTCTATTACTTTTTAAAATTGATTTTATTTTATAGTTTTAAAATTTATATATTTTTTAAATTTTAGGTTCATTTATTAACTATTTACACCGGTTTGCTAATCATTTCAAGTTTTTGTTTTTGTTTATTAAAAACAAAAATAATATATGTTTGGTAACTGGTTTTATTTTCAGTTTTTTTAAAATTAAAAAGTATTTTTTGAAAGCTTCTTTTTTTTTTTCATTTTAAATTTTTTTCATTATTTAAAAAACAAGTTTCTTGTTTAAAAAATAAAAAAGTATATCAGTTAACAAACACATGTGTTTCTTAAAAATTGATTTTCAAAAATAAAGAATAGAAAACAAATGGGTTACCAAGCAGGCTCGAAAATATAAACATCATTTTCACATCTAATTTTTTTTCTTTGTTATTTATTTTACTATTATTTTAGAATTACATTCTGGTTTGGACAAGTTTAATTCTTATTTTCTAAAATTATAACTACCAAGTATCTAAACTTTCAATTATAACTTTAATAAGCATCTAAAAATGTCTAATAGATATATAAACTTTCGATTTAGCATCTAAAAATCTCATAAAATATAAAAAATGCTTAAAATTAGTCATTGTATGGGACAAAATTATTCTTTTTCCTAATTAAACATTAAATTTTCAATTTTGTAACCAATAATAATATTTCTTTTCGAAAAAATGTATTGGTACTAAATACTAAACACACAATAGATATGCCTTAATCCACTATATATTCTTTAAAAATAACATAAAGTATGTAACATCCCAAAAATTTGAGATAATTTTAGTTTAATTATCTTAAAATAATAAGTTGGATTTATTTTGATATCTAATTTATTTTGGGAAATTAATTATTTTGATTAAGAGATTATATATATATATATATATATATTTAATTATTTTGGTCAAAAGATCATTAGTGAGAAGAAAGAGAAGATCTAATTTGATTTGGAAAAAAATATTTGATTCAGCGGAAATTTGAAAAAAATAATAATAATAATAATAAAAGATACTATTATTTATTAATAATTTATAATATTATTATTTATAAATTAATATTATTATTTATTAATGTAGGGTTGCATTGGAAAGCGTGAAAGTTATAAAAATTTTCATCTCTTCTTCTTCCTACGTGAGAAGCCGCCTCCCTCTGTGTTTCTTTTTGTCGATTTTCAGCATGTGCTCCGCTCAAACATTACGTTTTTCTGTTCGTCGATGTCGTTTAATCTTTCAGATTTGATTTGTCCATTGTTGCTCACGGTCGTCGTTGTTAGTTATATGGGTAAAGTATTGAGTATTTTATTTTGGATTTTTGGGATACCTAATAAAGTTAAATTGGGAATTAATTTAGAAATTATTCTTGGTTAATTGAAGGTTATTTTGGAGCGTCTTAAAAATTGACGTCTAACTAGTAAGTGACCAAATTTTGAGGAACTTGAAGGTTTTATCCAAAAAAGTCGAAAAAAGATGCCTCAGACTCATATTTTATTTTTCGCTCCAAAACTAGTCTTCCAACGGTTTATATTATTTGTTTTCGTCCTGCACCCCAATAGATCAATGATTATTGCCTGATAAGTGTGGGATCGGGTCTCTAGGAATGTCTATGGCAGTGGAGAATGAGCCAAGGGTCGCAGGTGGTGCTCCTTGTAGGTGTACTAAGAAGGGGCCCAAAACGTCCGAAAAATGGCCAATGCTATATAGCCTACGAAAAATGACCCACTTTTGGCCGAAAATAAAAAGTCTTAAAATTGACGTCTAACTAGTAAGTGACCTAATTTTGAGGAAGCTTTAAGGTTTTTTCCAAAAATTTCGAAAAAAGACGCCCCCGACTCAGTTTTTATTTTTGGCTAAAAAACTAACCTATTGGGCCCAGTAGTGGGTTCCTTACTGTGTATTTTTATACTCACCCTTTTTCATGTTTATTTTTCAGGTAAGTATGAGGAAATCGGCGACAGACAGGAAGGACCAGTGACCATGTGTTTGGGGACATTATGGACAAATGCTTCCGCTGCAGTCTCTGTGTTGATGTTGTTACTTGTGAAAAAGGCTTCCGTTGTGCTGTTGTTATTATTGAAAAATTTTTCCGCTGTATTTTTGTGAAGATTATGAGTTCCTATGTAAGTAACGACCCCTGGTTAAGGTTGAAAATTCGGAGCGTTACAGAGGGAGGAACTCGAGCAAAAGTATTATTGACACTTTAAGGTAAGGGACTTACTATTGTTCCCCGACAAGGATATTTATGTGACAGTAAAATTATTTATATGACATCTAGGTTTGCTTGATTATGTGATAAATGTATTGACTGATTAGGTAACGTGTTTAAGCTATTTTAATTAATAATTTTTATGGGAAATTATTAATTAAAATTTGAAGAGTAAGGGATACTCTACCAAATCCATGCCTTAGGTGTATAAGGTGTGGAAGATGGATTGGATCGCATGTATGCCTTGTGCAATGTCTACTATCATTGATCTGTTTATTGTGGTTATGTTTTAAGGATGTTATGGGACATCTTATATATATAAGACTTTATGTCATGGTTGGGATGTTGGTTATGTGACGAGTGGATTCTTTGGTTATATTGTGGTATGATGATTGGGTCTTCGTATGATTAATTGTGTGGTGTTTATGCATGTCCTTTCATACTAAATGGAATCTTTAAAACATGATAACTGTACCATGTGGAATGAAGTTATGTTTGTGACTGCTTTACATTTTTTTTATTCTTGTTTCTATTGGATTATGGTGTCTGTTAACTCTACGTATTAACTTTGTGTACTTTGTGTTGGGACGGATTGACAAGCCTGTGTGGCGTATTGATTCGACAAGGTCAGTTCACAAGTTTGTGTGGCATATTGTTCCGACACGGTCGGTTAACAAGCCTGTGTGGCGTATTGTTCTGTCAGGATAGACTTAACAAGCCCGTGTGGCGTATTGTTCCGACATGATTGCTTTTGCATGTGGTCCCACCGATTTTGCTTGGACGACCCTGGCTTTGGGCTGTATGGGCATTTCTATCAAACCATTTGACTGTGTGTCGTATAGTACAAGTTAATAGAGAGTGTTAATGGTCACCTAGTGGACTCGATGATATGTTTATGTTGAACTATCTGTTAGTGATGGTTATGTAAGTAGTTAACTGAATGGATTAGTTAACTGTTAGTAGTGATTATGTAATGAGTTACTAAATGGTTTAGTTAACTGCTGGTGATGGTTATGGGTTGAATTAACCGAATAGACTAACTCCCAAGTTAGCTGTTGGTGATGAGTTATCTATGTGGAGATGAACTCAATGCATATGTGATGGTCTGTTAGGACGGATTGTTGCGAAAAAACCAATGAGGTTGTGTGGCGATATGTCTTTATGGTTTGCTATGGAAAAACCATAAAACATGATAGAGGTGTGAGGTGTTTGTGGTTCTCATTTTGAAATTAACTTCATATGTGTGCTTATGAATGTTTTTGACTAAGATTGCATGTTTTGGGACTATGGTAGTTGTTAACTTTATCTATTAGTCATGTTGTACTCGGCATGTGGGACGATAGCTGCTTTTGCATGTGGTTCCATATGTTTGCTAGGACAACCCTAGCATTGGGCTGTATGGACGTTTTTACCAAACCATTTGACTGTGTGTCGTAGAGTACAGTTTAATAGGAAGTTAATAGTTAACCTAGTGGGCCCAGTAGTGGGTTCCTTACTGAGTATTTTTGTACTCACCCTTTTCATGTTTATTTTTCAGGTAAGTATGAGGAAACCGGCGACAACAGGAAGGACCAATGACCATGTGTTTGGGGAATATATTGACAAATGCTTCCGCTGTGTTGATGTTATTATTATTGACAAATGCTTCCGCTATATTTTCGTCAAGATCACGAGCTTTTATTTAAGTAACAAACCTTATATCATGTTGTGCCTCTAATATGAAATTTCGGGACGTTATAAAGTAAGCCCTGAATTGTCTAAACTTTAAACCTTATATCATGTTGTGCCTCTAATATGAAAATATGGATGTCCCTGTTTGTGTTAGTTTTGCTTATTTTGGCGATAGTATATGAACTGAATATTATATTAATGAACCTAAAATTATATTTAGATGAACATGGACCCCCTTATGTAAAATCCTGGCTCCACCACTGCATACTAGTTAATTTTAGATTTCAAACTACAAATTTAGTCGCTAAATTTATTATGACAATTTATTCGCTAAATTTATTATGACAATTTAAAGAGTATTTTGAACTATTTGAAGTTTATTATTACTTCATAAAAGATTATTGAATTTTAAAAGTATTTAACATGTACTTTGAACTTTTAAATTTGTGCACAATAGATATCCGCAACATATTCATTTTTTTTTTCATAAATGATGGAATGCATTAAATACAAACTTGAATTATATATCTTAACTATAAACTTTCAATTAAGTGTCTGGTTGATCCACTCATTTAAGAAAGCATCGAATATGTCAATTTTCGATGTGACACAAATTGAAATTAAAGGTCCTGTTGGATATAAATTTTGAAATTGGACTTCTAAACTTTGTTTAAATATGCTTAAAGTTCCATATTAACCGGGGCATTGATATGTTTGTAAATATGATAGAAAAAGTAAAAGAAAAAAGTACAAAAAGTAAATGTAGAAAGTAAATGTAGACGACAGTAAAATTGAGGTGAAAAAGAACAATTGTTTGATAATCTTTGGCCCAGGTTTGCTCACTTGGTCATGGAATACATCCAAACATATTCTTATTGATACCTAACCCTAATCAACATACTTAGGGATTGTTTGAATTGAGAAAATTGAGATAGGAATTAGATTGTTGGAAATTAAGGATGCTTAAAAATAATAAGTCTGAGAATAAGATTGTTGGGAATTAAGGATGCATGTGTATAAGAATGTTGTTAAGAATATACGAGAATATATTCTTTTTTTATTTCATTTGTAAAATTCATCATGAAAACTCTATAAATTTTAATATATTAATTGATTAACAATAAATCTAACTCAAAATTTAGAGAAAAATTAATTATTTAACAATCATTAATTAAATTGTTGATTATAAGTATTTGTAAAATGAGTAATTTGATGAGATAAATTTGATGAATTTATATAATTATGATGTATTAATGAATAAAATAATTAATAAATTATAATTAATCAATGATAAACTAATTATAATTATTAAGAATACAATTCATATTATATTTAATCGTAATGATCATTAAGTAACTACAAATATAATTAATTAATTAATTGATAGTTTTATTCCATCAGTTCTTTACCGTTTATTTAAAAATAAGTATGAGTATGTATGTGTATATATAAATTGATTTATTAAATTAAAATAAACAGTAACGATATATTAAATTGTTTCAATAACTTTGTTTTCAACTAAATAACGAATGAAATGATGTCTAATGTCAATGTGTTTTGTTCGATTGTGTTGAACAAGATTCTTAGATATAGTAATAGCACTTGTATTATCAAAATACAATGTCATGACATGTAACATCTCGATTTTTTTAAGGTAATTTGTAATTTTTTTATTATTAATTATCTTATTAATTGTTGGTAAACTTGTAATTTTGGGATGTTTATTTTGGGTTTAATTTTAATTGTTGATGGTTGTTTGTTAGTGATTGGTGGGAAAAAAGAGAATTAAAAGAGGAGATTGGTTTTAATTAGGAAAGAGAATGTTGGATTTTATTTTTGGAAAGAAATAAAATAATATAAGTGATAATAATATTAATTATATTATTATTATTATTTTATTTAATGCACATTGGGAAGTGCAATTCATCTCCTTCCCCAAGTTAGTCTTCTCCTCTTGCAAACCCTAAACCTAACCCTAGCCGCCGCCGTCGCCACCCAGCCCTCTTCTTTGCCGCGCCAGATCCGTCATCTCCACGCCAAGTCGCCGCACGTTGCTCGCAGCCACGCCGCGCTGCACGCCATCTATCACTTACAGTCGCGTGTCGCTCACGCACGCCGTCTGCCGCCTAGCCCTCCTCTTCACCGCACCAGATCCGTCATCTCCACGCCAAGCCACCGCACGTCGCTCGCAACCATGTCGTCCGCCGCCCAGCCCTTCTCTTAGCCGTGCCTCACGCCAAGTTCCATCGCAAGTCGCAGCCCACACGACGCCCAGCCATCCGTCTCAACCGCGCGACGCACCGCCCAGATCTGCAAGCTATCCGCTCGCCTCGCCCAGTCAATTTCTACTTGAGTCGTGCCCAGCCGCCGCCGCACAACACGCCATCTTACAGCGCCATCTCGCTGCCGCCATCTCGTAGCGCGCCCAGATCTGCAAGCCTTCTTCTGAGCGTGCAGTCGCTCCTCAACCCAAGCTGAGCTGAGTCGCCGAGCCGTGTTCTGTCACTGCCCGTCTCCGCTGCCATTGTTGTGTGTTGGTTTGTTGGTGAGTTTGAGTTTGGTTACTGAAGTACTAGAATTAATATTTCTTTCAGAGAAGGTTTATTAATTGATGTTCGTATGTTTAGGGTCGATTGGAGGCTAATTCGAGTAAGGAAAACTCTGAAACTTAAGGTAAGGAATACTTCTACTGAATCCATGTTTTTGGCGAATAAGGGCTGGAAGATGGTTATTTTTTTCCATACTGTGGTGTTCACTTCGGGTTCTTGTATATTTGTTGTTTGGGTTATGCATGACCTTTTGTGAGTTGATTAAGTGTTATCTCATGTATGAGGATTAAAATGTTGTGATAACTTTGTTTATCTGAATTGATTGTTGAATATGGTGTCTGTTAACTTTACCTAATGATTTGTACTTGGTGAATTGGAACGGTGTGGCAAGCATGTGTGGCGTATTGTCGCGAGAGTCGGTTAACAAGCTTGTGTGGCGTATTGTTCCGACAGGGTAAGTTAGCAAGCCTGTGTGGCATATTACTCTGACAGGGTCAGTTAGCAAGCCTGTGTGACGTATTGCTCTTGTAGGGCCAGTTAACAAGCCTGTGTGGTGTATTGTTCTGGTAGGATCGGTTAGCAAGCATGTGTGGCGTATTGCTCCGATATGATCGTTCCTACTAAACCAATTGACTGTGTGTCGTAAGTACGGGTTATTAGAGAGAGTTAACGGTCACCTAATGAAATTAGTAGTGGGTTCCTTAATGAGTATATTTTATACTCATTCCTTTCTATGTTTTATTTCAGGCAAAGGTAAGAATGGACCGGCGAAGGGCAAGAAGAATCAGTGACCATATCAAAGGGGGTCCAGTAGACCTTTTTGCTTCCGCACGGTTATTTTGGCATTTGTTTTCTTTCTAATTAAACTACTGTTGGTTTTAATTGTAATGACTTTGGTTACAAAACTATTTTAGGGATCCCGTCTAGGTTCTTTTCTTATCTTTTTCATTATTAGTTTGATTTAAACGTTTGGAAACC
>JBBPDJ010036689.1:0-14913 GCA_037974625.1 Cucumis cinereus | reverse complement strand
GACGGATTTAAAACCGTCAAGTAATCCTTTACTTGACAGTTTTTCACTGTCAAGTAACCTCTTTTCTGTAGTAGTGAGGGTTAAATGTCATCATAATCTATTCATAAACATGGTAATCTCACGCACTCAGTTCTAATTAAGAGAAGCAACCTTTTCGGTGGCTCGATGCAACAAATATTCTATTTCTAGATATAAATGATGAACTGTCAATGCGGTAGGTCTTCTTATTTCTAAGCTATTCCCTATCTTTGCTCACCATGGTCTAAGTTACTTACTCTTTCGAGCATTTGACTACCTTTACTCTAAACATACTCTTTCGATGTATTTATGTATATAGCGTGATAAAGATCAATCAATATGAACATTACCACATCTACTTATAGATTAATTACAAACTCCCTAACCCATTAATGACTTTAGCTACTCATTAGACTTAGAAAAACTAAAAACATGGAGATGAATGCAAACCAAGTATTCATATTCATTAATCAAGTGTTACACAAATTGAATCATCAAATACAAATACAAGAAATGCAAAAGTATAACAAACAAAATAGAGACCCTGAATCACAATTTCTTGCTCTTCAAGAGTGATTGACTGCTTGTAAAAGTTCTCAATCTTATGGGGTAGATTGATGGATGGAGAAACTATGGGAAGATGATGCAAACTCTGAAAATGTTATGTCAAAATTAACTAATCTTCTCTAACTGACTAACATCTAACTCTCATTCTAATCTGTGAATGTGGCATTTAAAGTCCTCAGACAACTATCGTCTACTACGCACGTTTCGTGCTTTTTGATATCTATTTTCTTTACGTAGTAGGGCTTGGATACGTCCCAAAAACTTCGCTGCATAGGTCTTCAACGCATATGCGTCAAGATATAAAATACAACATGATCAGTTCTGCTTTCAATCTTGTAATGAACAATACCACAAGATCCAAGAGTTCAAGGAATACAATTTTGCAAACACTAAACACGAATCATGTACAAAATATAAAATACAAGTGTAAAGGATGTGTTTCCTTTGTATCTCAGCAGAATCTTAAGAGATGGATGTACAATAATACGTATTTCTCGGTGCTATCACTGTTACTAATCTCTTCTTTAATTCTTGGAAACTTTTCTCACATTTGTCTAACAACGCAAACTTAGCATTCTTTCTGGTTAATGATGTCAAAGGTAATAATATCCTTTAGAAATCCTCTACAAATCGTTTGTAGTATCCATGTAGGCCTAGGAAACTACGTACCTCTGTTGTAGAGGTAGGTCACTCCCACGTAACAACCACTTCCGTCTTCTGCAGATCTACACTAACTTCTTTAGCTAACATCACGTGTCCTAAAAACACAACTTTGTCAAGCCAGAACTCACATTTATATAACATAACATAGATGCTTGTCTCGTAATGTTTGTAGTATTGTTCTCAAATGCTCTTCATGGGCTTTTCTATCAACAAAATATACTAGTATGTGATCTATGAATACTATCACTAGCTGATCTAAACATGACTGCTGGTGCATTCGTCAAATTGAATGGCATTACTAAAAAACTCATAGTGGCCATCAAAAGCTTAGCTCAATTGGCATCGATATGTACTTGAGATCAAAGAGGTATTGGGTTCCAATCTCCACCCTATCTTTACTTAAAAAATCTTTAAAAAAAAAAATACTCATAGTGCCCATAACTCGTTCTGAATGCTATCTTCGGAATATCTGACTCTTTGACTTTCAACTGATGATATCCGGATCTCAAGTCAATTTTAGAGAACATTGATGCTCCTTTCAACTGATCAAACAGATCATCGATACATGGTTAAGGATACTACCTACGTATTGTGACTTTGTTCAGTTGTCTGTAATCTATGCACAATCGAAGTGTGCCATCTTTCTTTTTTACAAACAACACTGAGGCTCCCCAAGGTGATACATTGTGTCTGATGTACCTCTTGTCCACTAACTCTTGTAACTAGATCTTCAATTCTTAGTTCATTTGGAACCATCTTATAGGTCATTTAAGAAATAAGTGTTGTTTTTTATAACATATCCATGGTAAACTCTACTTCTCTATCAGGTGGCAATCCTAATAAATGGAAGGAAAAAACATCTAGAAAGTCTCAAACTACAGAAACATTCTCAGGCTTCAACTTTTCTGTCCGTGTCTCCACACTATGGGCAATATACGCTGTACAATCTTTCCTTAAAATCTTTTTAGCTTTGAGTAATAAAATAAGACATGTAGGAATAATCTTCCTTTCTCCTTTAAACACTACTTTTGTTTATCCTGGTTTTCGAAAAGTCACTTCCTTTCTATGGTAGACCATAGAAGACTAATGCATAAACAAACAATCCATGCCAAGGGTCACATCTATCTCTTTCAATTCTAGAGGTCACAAGTTGATGTGAATTCAACCATAGAACCTTTCCATGTGCCCGAAGGATCAATTACAAGAAGAAACATAAAGAAGATTCAAGAGATTTTCACACTACACTTTCAAAAGTTTACAAATTCACATCAAGCGACAAATAATTTTGAGCTGAAAATTATATACAATGATAGTTCGAGTCAAGATGAGAAGGTATTAAAGATGTCACGGAAAAAGTTCAATAGTTTGGAAGATGACATAGAGGACAAAAAAAGTGTGCAGATTTAGTGAAAAAGATGCTGTCAATTGTACACTGCATGAGAAAGCGTGATGTCAAACCATGTCAAACGTGCACATCCATGTTGTCACCTTCTAGAGGAGTTATTTAAGGCATTTTGAAGACTTTCTACATTTTTAGTTCTTCAATTTGACTTGTAATTTAGTATGCAAACTCGTTTTAAGTTCCTAGGTCTTATTTTCTTCATTTTGCATTACCCCATGCACTACCATTTGGCCTATAAAATAACTTGTAAAGCTATTGAAAATTTAGAATATCAATACTTAAAAGTTTGTGCTTGTTCAACCCTTTTTGTCTTGTGTTTTCTTTTTGAATCCTGCTTAGATTTGATGTTAAAATCACTTCTTTGTAAAGTTAGTTGTCTTAAGATCTAAGAGTGACTATCATAAATTCTAGGTTAGATCTAAGTTAGGTTTCTTTGTGAGTTTCTGCAAGGATCCTAGAATGACCTCTAACTTGTATCTAACAAACATAGCAGACAATTATCATTTTTTTACTTACCACCACAGATAACCCACTAATCCAAAAAAGAAATTGGTGAGAAGTGAGGTGAGGTCCTTTTATTACTAACTTGAAAACGTCATGAAGGGATAAGAAATTGGTGAGAAGTGTGGTGATGTAATAAAAAAACATATCTTTATTTATCACCACACATAAATTAACATAAATTATCACCACACATAAATTAATGGTGAGGTCATTCTTTTAATAAAAAAACATAAATTAACAAGTAAAGATAACCCACTAATCCAAAAAAGAAATTGGTGAGAATTGTGGTGAGGTCCTTTTATTACTAACTTGAAAATGTCACAAGCGAAGAGATAAGAACCCATCACAGCGGAAGACATTTACAGGAATATTCTCAATTTAATTTGGAAAAATTTAAAATATTATTACATTGGCGAAATTTTACAGAAACGTAAAACAAACATTTTAAAGGTAAGGATGCTTTTCAAAAAAAAAAAAATCAGAGAGAAGAGAAACTCACGCTCGTTGTTGACTTTGAATTCTACCAAACTCCAAAATTTTAGCCACCACCACTTGGATCCTTTCCTATTCTCTGAGTAATGGAGGCTTAAGGATTGTGGGAACCTTTTTTGAATTTAATAGTTTTTTATTTTGGAAGAATCTAATTCTTCTTAAAACATATGAAAGGGAAATATATTTGGTTTTTCTTCTTCAAAGAAAACTTCTGCAATTGAGGCGTCAAGGTTACATTTTCAGTCATACTGCTTTTCCACTTCTTCAGGATGAACAAGAGAAAGTTAGAGAGAAAATTGGATTACGTGGGTAATCCCACGTTATCCAATAATAACTCCCTCCCTAGGAAGTTATTAATTTAATTTTATTTAAAATAAAATAAAATAAAATTTAATTAACTAATTAATTAAATTTATAATTATTTAAATCATATTTAATTAATAACGGTTTTCTTAAACATAGAAAAAAAAACAAACTATTTACATTTCATAGAAAAAAATTACTAAAAGACAAAATTAAATTATACTGAATTTTTCTATGAAATGTAAATATTTCGTAATTTTTTCTATTTTTGATAATTTCTCAAATTAATATTTCATTTAAAGTATATTTAAATGAATATTCGCTCCTACCAGGCACCATCCTTTGTGAAACCTGCCACAACTATTGCACGGAGTTCTCTTTATTGAATTAGCTACCGACTCTTGTCCAGATTGCGACTATTGTCGATCCAATCAGCTAACTAGAGGCTTTCTGACTCTTTCTCGGATAGGCACTCCCTGCACTATCCCTTCGATACGATTGTTAGTTGGAACTGGATTTAAAATTTCTTCTCCTTAATACTACAAGAGTGAAACGTCTCTGATCTCATCCTCGATAACTGCTAGCTGAAGAAACAATTCGACTAGGCTTCATCTCTGACCTCTCATCAACTAAACTCTGCTCAACCCTCAAAGCTGTCTCTACTAACTTTGAAAAGTTAGTCTATTTTGCTATTGTCGTCACTGGTGTACAGATCACTCTTCACAAACCTTTCTTAAACCTCTTGCACTTGTCGTTTGGGCTTCACATTGCTCCAATCACTAACCAAAATGTTGAATTTATGCATCCAACAAGACCATGGGGCTTGTTATCCCATAGTTACTTTTTAGTACAAATGGTTTATAGACAAAATACAAATGCTCACAAAAAACAAAGAAGTGATTATTTATTAATGAAGTTGAACAAATCATGTAACATCCAACGAATATAAGAATTTGTCAGTGCGTACTTTTTTTTAATTTATTCCAAAAAATAATAAAATAAAATAAATGAATTAAACATATAAAAAGGAATATAAGAATTTCTAACACATAATAAAGGTAATTAAAAACATAGAGGTACCCTTTCTGATATGATGCAAACTGTCTTAATTGATTGGGTCCTCTATTCAGGAACTCTACAATGTCACTGCTTGACATTGTTCTTCGCCCTCGTGTCCATTGCTTCTTGGAACTTGAGTGTTACTAGGCAAGCTTCCTAGAGGTCTTACTTTTCATTTCCCTATCAATTGGCCCACTTGGACCTCAAGTTTCGAATGGAAGAGATTTGACTATGCAACAACGCATCATTTATGTGCATGTGTACTTGATCAATCCTCCATTGATGCTAAATTGGACACATAATGCATTTGATATTGTCCTTGATGCGACTTTTGATACTGTTGATGAAACCCCGATGGTCCACCTCTATTCTCATTGTGACCTTCAACCACTTGTCTGTCACTTTGCTGATTCTCTTGCTACCTAAAATGAGGATGATTTCTCCATCCTGGATTGTAGGTATTGGAGAAGAAATCATGCTTGACGAAGAAGACGATTCTTGATTTTGTGGGCACATATCATAGTTGTGAAGGTCACCTCATCCTACACAACTGACTTGGTTAATTGCTTTGACTTGAAAGGTGATCTTAACGCCTTGGTTAAGCACCAAGAACTGTATTAGAGAAGTCATTCTTACCATTTATTGTTGTGGTGTAGTCACCGCATCATTGTCAACCTTCCCTGACTCTATTATCAACATCGTTGTCAAACTTAATTCATTGTTCTCCCATTCTTCGTTATTTCTAGATACTTTATCCAGAACGTCCATGGCATCAGTATAGGTCTTGTTCATTAAGCCTCTTGTTTCAAAAGCTACCGCATTGACTGCTTGCTAGGTATTCTTGTTCAACCCATCATAAAAGATCTTCATTTGAATGCATTTCGGGATTCCATTAATCACTTTGTTTTTCTTCTGACCCAACATAGCTTCCATTGCTACATTACTTAAGTTGCACATTAGTTTAAAGGTTTACGATCAATTAGGTATGATGATGATAGGTGCAAAGTTTGGAACTTCTAGTTGCATTTTTCACCAAAGTCATAAGGTTGGTTTAAACTCAGCAAATTACTCAACGGATTTGCAATTTGGGAGAAGCCTTTGATGAATCTTCTATAAAAGCATGCATGTCCCAGAAATCATCTTAAAGTTTGGATATCAAAAAGCGTTGGTAGCTTACCTACCACATCAATCTTAAAGGTCCACTTCTAAATCCGCATGTATAATTAAAATAGTCAATTTTAGTCGGTTAACGATGTTATAATGTAAAAGTGACTATTTCATTGTATTGTCTTATACAATCTCATTACATAGGATGCCTCCACTCACATGTCTCTACATAAAGTTCAAGTACTCATAATATAGTCTATGAACCTTGTTTATTGGTTTACGAATCTATAATGAGCAAATCTCTTATTCAATAACAGTTTATTGAACAATACTTCAACAACAACTTTATTAAATAATAGAATATTTTAACATTTACAAATCACGAGTTTTAGAACATAAACCCCATTCATAATCCAAAGGGCATGCGATGAAAGACAATGTGCCATACGGGTAACTAAACGTGGTCTTCTCTTAATCTTCAAGTGCTATTGTGATATTGTTATAACCAACCATAAAGTAGTAATATTCATTTTTGCCAAGTCTATCTAACATCTGGTCAATAAAGGGCAAAGGGAAGTGGTCCTACTTGGTGGCCGCTGATAGCATCTAGAAATATGTGTTAATATGCGTCAAAGTCTTAAGATTATGGGAGAAACACATATAAAATGCATCATTTGTACTTATCATTTATACTTTGTGGATTTTATGCGTCCACTATTTACAAAATTGTATCATTTGGTGTATTATTTGGATTCTTTGATTTCTTGGCATTGTTCATCGTATGATTGAAGCAAAAATGATTCGAACACTTCTCAACGCCTAAGTCAGAAGCCATGCTAAGGATAATCTATATTCAAGTGTTCAAAGAGGCGTTGAGAGCAAAATATACACCAAAGATCCTATATGATGCAAGGCTTTCAAAATATGCTCAAGCTCCACTACACGTAGAAATAGGTGTCAAAAAACATGAAACGTGCGTAGTGAACGACAATTGTTCGAGACATTTAAATACCTCATTCAAATACAAGAACAAAAGGCAAGATACGTAGACACATAAAAAGACATTCGTACATAAAAACTAGAGATATAATCCTTGAAACTCTACCAAAATTTTCTTTCTCCATCTATTCACTCCACAAAATCGAAAAGCCTTGCAAGCATCATCTTGAAGAGCAAGAAATTATGATTTACAGTTATTTTTTATTGTTGTATTATGTTTTACAATTCGTGTATTTGTATTTCTTATTTAAATTCGTGTAAAACATTTGGAATTATTAATATGAATACCTCATTTGCATTCAATTCCATGTCTTTTGGTTTTCTAAGTCTTTTGACTTGCTAAAGCCACTAATTGGTTAGAAAGTGTAAAGTAATTTGTAGGTAAGCATAGTAGTAGTTCATTTTATCTGATCTTTATCAAGTCATATGCTTGAACGCATCGAAAGAGTACGTTCAAGTAAATGTAGTCAACTGCTCGAAAGAGTAAGTAACTTAGACCATAGTAAGCAAAGATAGTGAGTAACTTAGAAACAAGAGTAAATCTAACCCATTGTCAGTGCATCATTTATATCTAGAAATAGAATATTTGTGACATCAAGACACTGAAAGGTTGTTTGTCTTAATTAGTATTGAGTGCATGAATTTACCATGTTTATGAATAAATTAGCACAACTTCTTAACCATTTCCACTGCATAGTTCGATTAACACAATAATTGTACTGCTTAAAGGTTTGATTACACATTTCCATTCACTGCATACCAACTGTGCATATTAGTTTAGTAATTAGAATATTATAGTACAACATCAAATTAACTTACTCATTTCTTTAATAGTTTACTTCTCCAAAAGAACATTAACCAATTCACTAGTGTAGATACAATAGTCCTTGTGTTCGACCCTTGACTTACCAGGTATCTAATTTTACTTGGACTAGGTTAGAAAAACTTGTATGCATACTTATTCCATCGGATTTTCAGTAGATTATCATCATATATCCTATGCAACAACCAAAAAATTTAACGTGCGATAGTCCATACAAATCCGTCACCAGTCATCATTCTGATAGGAATCAACTCATCCTTTTCATTGGTGGCAACAACTGTTTCACCTTTCTTTCAAACCATTTGAACTGGCCTAACCCATTCACTACTGGAGATTGGGTAGATCACTCCCACGTCAAGCCACCTCATGACTTTTTTCTTGATAACTTCTTTCATCATGGGGTTTAATTGCCTTTGATGCTAAATAACGCCAAGCTGCCCTTCTTTTAGCTTGATCTTATGCATACAGTTGGGTGGACTGATTCCTTGCATAATCGCTTTAGTGTGGCGTTTCAAAATTTTCATTAGCGACTTCTCTTCTGTGTCATTCAGATGGGCAAAGATAATGATGGACAGGGTGTCATTCTCTCACAAATATGCATATTTCAAGTGTAATGGTAAAAGCTTGACCTCTAATTCTTGTGGTTCTTCAATGGATTAAATATTCTACGCAACACTCACGACGTTTACATTTTCAATTTTCCATTAATGGGAAATTAAAAATCATAAATACTTGCACAAAACAACTCTTTAACTATTTCTTCCTCGCAATAATCCCAACAGAGGAATTCTATCGCATTCATGTGCTCAGCATCATCTGGGAATCTTAACGCATTGTAAACGTTGAATTTAACCCCTTGATCACTGCGCCTCATGGCCAATTCCCCTTGGTGGATATCTATGAGGGTGCGACCAGTAGACAAAAATTGTCGCCCTGAAATAAAAGGAACCTCTCGGCCAACTTCATAATCCAGAATGATTAAGTTTGCTGAGAAAATAAACTTATCCACTTGCACTAAAACATTTTGAATCTTCCCTTTAGGGTGAGCAATATATTTGTTAGCCAACTGGAGCAATACAGTAGTAGGTCTTGTCGTGCCAATCACCAATTTCTTAAAAATAAATAATGGCATCAAGTTTCTACTTAATTCAAGGTCGCATAGTGCATGACCAAGATCTACTCTGCTTATGAAACAAGGGCAGTGAAGCTTCTTGGATCTCGCATCTTTTCTGGAAGCCCCTTTTTGAAGATATCACATGTCTCCTATGTTAGAGCCATAGTTTCAAATTAATTCAACCTTCATCTCTTGAAAAATATGTCCTTCACAACAAGTAGGATGTTTATATGCAGTTGCTTGAGCACCTCAAGAAAGCATTTAATTTTTTTTTCACTGTGTTTCTTCTTCAGGCGACCCGGAAAAGGAAGCGGTGACAAGAGATCAGAGGTTGACGCAAACTTAAGCGCTTCTTTTCGTTCCAAATCATGCTTGTCCTTTTCTGCTTCTTTGTTTTTCTGTTTGTTCTCTAAGGAAGAAGAGTTATTAATTGAAGAAATAGTATTAGAAAAAACATCAATAGTATTGTTGGTTGGTTCAGTCATGGTGTTTGCGGATAAAGAAAGTGGTATTTTACATTATTTGTCAGGTTCGCGAATGGTTAAAGGTCATTTGCTTTGCAATGTAACAACTTTACACTGCCCTTTCTCATATCCCCCCTGCATTGTTAGGTATTATAGTGTTACTTAGAAGGGATCCTCTTGGTCTTCCATTCAGTTTGCCTGCTATCTGACCTATGTATACCTCCAGATTACGAATTATGGTGGCTTGGCTCTACAGGAGGGTATCATTCTTCTGCATATACTCCTTCAAAAGTTTTTGCCATGGAAGAACTTGAGAAGGATGCATTTTTATGTTATGATTGAGGGTTTTGTGGCCTATAGTTATGATGGCCTTGGTGATATCCAAAGCTTTCACCGCGTCCATCATACTGGTGAAATGATCTGTTTTGTTGACTCTTTCCTCCCCCCCCCCCCCCTCCCAAAAGTTAGAGGGGCTCTTCCACCCAATATTGTAGGTGTTGAAGCAAGGATCATGTTTCACGTATGCAACAAATTCATTATTTTGTGGGCATGCATTCGTGTCATATGGACCATCGCATCCCACGCAACCCATTTTTTCCATCTTTTTTACCGTTTGGACCCCGTTAACCTCTATATTGCTTGCGTGAATGCCATAGATTGTAACAGGTTGGTCAAAGTTGTCATTGGTCCTTGAAGTGTTGTTACAGCAGCATCAGTAGTCTGTTGCGTTGTCTTTTTCGGTCCATGATAAAATATCTTCATCATTATGCATTCAGGTATTACAATACGAGAGCATACCTAGATCAGTCTTTTGTACCTATTCCACACGTTGTATAAGATCTCTCTTCCTTCTCGCATTCTCTTTCGACATGAAGAACTTCCTTATGAATTTTTCTATCAATTGGTCCCATGAAGCAATCTCGCCTACTTCCAAGGTTTCAATCCTCTTTTTTGCCACATCTTTTAGAGTGAACGAGAAAAAATAATGCGAATCTCTTTCTTAGAGAATCCTGGTAGGTGAAAGGATGAACAGATTCAATAAAAGTCTTTCATATGAGCATGTTGACCTTCGCCTGGATATCCCCCACGTTGACTCGCAATTTGATCATTTGAAGCATTACTGGATTTATCTTACATCTTGGATTGCCAAACATGGCATACATGATATCAGGGCTAAAATCGTACAGATTTTGAGATTAATACTTTCTAATAGGCCTATTGATATCACTGGCTATTAAAATAGGGTTGGTGTTCTCTTGAGCCTCATTTTTATCGCCTAAGTTATGATTTATGTTGTTCTCATTTAGCTCACTAAGAGCCAGAGGGACATTCCTGTCTAAATTCTCGTTGTTAGCCATTCTTTCTTCTTGTCTCCAATGTCTACATTCTCTGCTTCTGCAGTAAAAGGTTCGTTTCATTATCAGGTAAAGCTAAAATTTAGAACCAGTTCCTTCACTTTTAAACTTGTTCATGCACTCTTCTGATAAGCACATGATACCTTGCAAACTAAACTTCTGCACGAGACGAAAATAAAATGTTTAATCAAAATTAACAATTAAAACCTGACAACAACGCAAAAGACTTGCTTGTTTGGTAATGAATCATGTTTAATTGTAAGTATGAGACTAGGTTAGGCAACTAGACTATGTTCACGTGATAAAAGAAGCAATCGACATATTCTTACTTCATTGCTTAAACGGAATGATAAGTTTGTTGTGTACAAGTTTTTCTCTCTCCTGTCCAAGTGTAAGAAAAAAATGGTTTCTTGGGTAAGCCAAGGTCGAACTTAGGGATTTCAAAGTATATGGTTTATAACGCCTATTAAGGACTCGTGGATTGATTAGTTTTCTAATTACTATTTACATTATTAGTATGATGTGAAAGGTGATATGGTTGTGGAAGATTATGGATATTGTTGAACTAACTTCGTTTAGAGACTGAAATTAATGAAGGAAAGTTAACTATACTACTACGCGATATAAAAAGAAGATATAATTCTTTGATGCGATATAAATTGTACATTCAATTCAAAATTAAGGTGAGCAACGTCTTGGTGACTTCGCCACATGTTCGGTGTTATATATGCGTATGGTACGCATTAATAATCTGATGCATATGCGATGAAGTGACTATGTGTACAAGTTTTGCTAACTTTGTCCAAGTATAAACACGATTAGGTATCTGGTAAGTCCAGGGTCGAAGACAGGGACTTTGTGATTACACTAGTGAGTTGATCAATGTTTTTTTAGGAAATTAAACAAATAAAGCAATGATTGAGTGAATTTAATACTAGACTATACTACTTTAACTAACTTATGCTAATCTGCCCAATTGTGATGCGGTGGATGGTTGTGCGTTAGTTAACCTTAAACCGATGCAAATATTGTGTTAAGGGAAAAATGTGGTAGACAGGGTTAAGAAGTCATCCTAATCTATTCATGAACATGCTAATTTCATACACTAAGTACTAACTAAGACAAACAACCTTTTGGCGCCTCGATGCCATAACTATTCTGTTTTTAGATATAAATAATGCACTGACAATGCTATATGTTTATTCTTAATTGTAAGTGACTCCTTATCTTTGCACATCGTGATCTAAGCTACTTACTCTTTTGAGCAGTTGACTACATTTACTCTTAACATACTCTTTTGATGTATTCATGTATATAGGTTGATAAAGATCAGACAAAATGAACTTTACCATATTTACCTATAGATTAATTCTTAAATCGCTAACCCATTAGTGACTTTAGCTATTCATAAGACTTACAGAAAGTAAAGACATGAAAATGGATTCGAAACAAGTGTTTATATTAATAAATCAAATGTGTACACAGATTGATTCAGAAAATACAACCACAACGAATGCAAAAGAATAACACAAGACTAAAGAGACTCCCAATAACAATTTTTTGTTCTTCGAGAGTGTTTGAATGCTTGTAAAGCTTATTGGTTTTATGGAGTGGATGGATGGATGGTGAAAGAAAATTTGGGCAAAATCTTCTAATCAGAGTATATTTCTGAAGAATGTAAAATTCTGAAAAATTGTCGAACTGCCTAAATTGACTAACTCTTCTTCTAATCTTTGAGTATGGTATTTAAATGTCTCGAACAGTCATCGTTCACTATGCAAGTTCCATGTATCTTGGCACCTATTGCTGTGTGTAATGGGTCTTGGACACGTTCTCAAAGCCTCGCACCTCATAAGATCTTCAGCGCATGAATAGAATTAGGTGTTGATTATAGCTGTGATTAAAAAAACTAAGCATTACAAATGTCAAGAATTTTTAAAGAACTATTCTAACTTTTATTTCAATCGTAGCATAGAGAACTAGAATAGGCGATAAGTAAAGAAATGGAAGAATGAAATTATGTTTATTTCATTAACAGTAAAAGCTTTAGGCCTCTCGATCACGAAATTAACAGTAAAAATGCAACTAAAATAGAAATTACAAATGATGAGCATTAGAAATGAGTCAAGCCGCAAAATGCAATCTCTTGCATTCCTTGGCTCCATTGATGTCTAGTTTGCAATGTTGGGAGAATGGGATATGGTGATTTTCCTTTCTACTCTTACACTCTAAGCTCTCACCTAAAGATACAGAGAAAAAAGGTTAGGCATGGCTGTAACGCCCCAAATGTATTTACCTTAATCTGAGGTCGTTACTTACATAACAACTCATAATCTTAACAAAAATACAACGGAAGCAATTTTCAATAAAAACAACATAACGGACACAACGAAAGCCTTTGTCAATATAGTCCCCATGCACATGATCACTGGTCCTTCCTGTCCGTCGCCGATTCCCTCATACTTACCTGAAAAATAAACATGAAAAGGGTGAGTATAAAAATACCTAGGAAGGAACCCACTACTGGGCCCACTAGGTTAACTGTTAACTCCCTATTAAACTGTACTCTACAATCTTAGTCCCAAAGGCAACTCACATCCCACATACCGAATACATAGCTAATAGATAAAGTTAACAGCTACCATAGTCCCAAAGCATACCATCTTAGTCCAAAACATTCATAAGCACACATATGAAGTTTAGCTCAGAAAGGAGAACAACAAATACACCACACCTTAAACATGTTTTACTGTCATTCCATAGCAAACCACAAATAAATAACGTCACACAACCCCATTGGTTTGTCCATAGCAATCTATCCTAACATATGATCACATAGTCATTCAGTTCATCTCAACCCATCACCAACAGCTAACTCGGGAGTTAGTCCATTCAGTTAACTCAACCCATAACCATCACCAGCAGTTAACTAAACCGTTTAGTTAACTCACCATATAATTCAGTATCAAGCACTTCATCACCTAACCAAACATGTCATGTAAGCGTTCCACACCGTTAAGCTTGACATACGAATTATGCATTGATACTTAATAACTCGCTTATCACATAAACCATAAACATCGAGTTGTTGGTTCCATTAGGTGACCGTTAACTCCCCCTAATGACTTGTACTTTACGACACACAGTCGGGTGGTTGAGTACAGACAAATATGTCGAAACAGATCGTCACACAGGCGTGTTAACCGATCCTGTCAAAGCAAATCGCCACACAGGCTTGTCCTCAGAATGATACGTCGGAACAATTCGCCACACAAGCTTGTTAACTACTCATCGTTCTCCCACCAAGTACAAAATTCATTAGGTAAAGTTAACAGAAACCGTAACCAAATAAATCAAGTCCAAAACATTGTGATCACAATAACCAAACAATTCTCATGCAGCAGATAACACACATAAGCAGTATGACGATACATGCATAACCCATACAAAAATATAAACCAAAAACCCAAAGTTAACACCGTAATGCAGGCACACTAACCATCTCTCACACCTTATATGCCAAAGACGTGGATTCGGTAGAAGTATTCCTTACTCATCCAATTTTAATTAATAATTTCCCACAAAAATTATTAATTAAAATATCTTAAACTTGTTACCTAATCAGTTAATACATTTATCACATATTCAAGAAACCTAGAGGTCGCATAAATAATCATACCGTCACATAAATATCCTTGTCGAGGAACCAGTAGTAAGTCCTTTACACATCCAATTTTAATTAATAATTTCCCATAAAAAATTATTAATTAAAATAACTCAAACCCGTTACCTAATCAGTCTGATTCATTTATCACATCATCCCACAACTCAACTGTCACATAAATAATTATATAAATATTTTTATTACTTATCGAGGAACCAGTAGTAAGCCTCTTACTTCAAACTGTCGTCAATACTTTTGTTTGAGTTTCCCCCTCAATTTGATCATATACATAAAATATTTGTTTAATAATTTTTTCATAAAATTATTAATTAATTTTAACTTTAATCCTTCGATAAAATACTTTAAACTTACCAATTGG
>JBBPDJ010036688.1:0-14918 GCA_037974625.1 Cucumis cinereus | reverse complement strand
CAATGGTATCAAAGCCAAGTTTCATTAAACTCTTTTCAATTGTTAGTCCTAATTATTAATTTCAAACTTCTTTTTGGGGATGAAGAGAATGAGTAACAACAATTAATTTCTCCATCTGCGATTCATTAACCAAAGATTGATATTCGACGTTTCAACTTAAGCTTCGAAGATCAAAGTCTCTGCATCCGCCTGCACGTTCGCCTTAGATTTGTGGTCCCTGTCATAAGTCGCCAGAGATAGCGCCATGAATCCGTTGCTCAACAGTAATCTGTCCTGAGGTCACAGGTACTGAGACTTTGATCCAAGAAGATTATTTTGGGATGAAGAGCGAAATATCTTGATTACTTAATCCTACGGAGAAATGAATTAAGGATTCTCAATATCCAACTTTCTAAACAGAGGTTTATCTTCATCAAAGGCTCTGACCAAAGATCTTTCTCAAAAGGAGATCGAGGAGAAGCATTCTGCTTCCTCGAGCAGTGATTCAATCGTCAATGAATCTTTGCGCATAGCAAAGGTTGAAGAATAGTTTCAAAATGGGGCTACCCAAACTCGATTCAAAGACAATCTACTTACAAAATACCTTCAAATTTAGAGAATCCCCTTGTGTCAAGATTGTTGAAAGAAGAATTTTAGTCTATGGAAAGATCGAGTCTACTTAGCTTTTCCCCAGAAAAGATATCAAAAAACATCAAAAGAAATTTTCCTTGCTTCACATAGGAGTAGTCCAAGTTGCCTTACTTCTACTATTAAGATGAGGGCTAGACACACTAGTCCTCGCCATCTTGTGCGATAAACGCCACAAGAAATTCTCAAACTTCCTCCTAGGGATCATCGAATCTAACCTTGCAAATGGCCCAGTTTACTTCAATTGTTTCCCAAATTATATGGTGTCTGTAGATGATTCACACATCTTGAAGACCTTTAACCTAGATCTAACTGATCAAGGGTTAGATCTGGAAGAAGGTGTCAAGAAGTTGACACTCGTCTACAAAATTACGTACAAGGTCCTGACAACGATGATGCATCCAAAAGCATTAATGACGTCTTCGAAAGGGAAAACCATGTTAATAGAGACCAGCCTCAACAGAACTTCAGTAAGCGTTCCCAGAATGTTATATTGGGATGAAGTCACAAGGAACTCCCAATGGGTTATAGATAACGCTTTCACTCCCCCAAGGAGAGAGCGAAAACTCTCACACATAATAGAATTTCCTAAAGGAAGAGTCAAAATCAATTTCGAATTAGAACCACAAAGGTTTCGGTTGTCAAAGGGAACATGAGCGCAAAAGAATTTATGAGTTTAAGGTCGAGCACCTCGAGTATTCGTTCAGATTCAAGAAGTATGATGTATAGGTAAGGCTTTTTTATAGTTCAATCAGTAAAACTGGATTAGGGAATTCCTAATATCCAGTATGAAGAAGATTGACCAGAGTCTCCTACGCAAATAGATATGGAATCAGAAGTATTTTCAAAGGACAACTCAATGTAATAATATCTGAGTGCAGGCTAGATAAAGAAGTCCTGCAAAAGGACTTTATTCTGTCCGAAAACAAGCACGATAGAGTGATGTTCTTCAAAATGTATTCTGACAAAGAACAGAAGCATATCAAGTCTATAGGTCAGAAGGATCTATCAATCCCGCAAAGGACGAAGTGGTTCAAACCTTATTCCAACTTTCGAAAAAGTTAAAATTCAAAACTCAAAAAGACAAAATCTTGGAAGAAATCGATAACAAGTTGTGATCCCTCAATTTCAAAAGAGAAACTTCTCATCAATCGATCAATGTCCTCTATAGAGACGAAGCAGGTTCCTTCCTTGAAGAATTCAAGGATTTCAGCCTCAAAGAATCGTCCAGAGAAGTCAACAGGATCACGTTCAACGAGAACAAAGGTGACGAATTCAAATGGTATTCAAGACCTTCGATGCCGGACTTGGGCACCGAACAAATGCACAAGTACATACGAAACACCGAGTTCAGTGGTGACACAATCTATGTCTGAAACATAGATGGAATGCCCGAGAATATGGTTCTCAAAGTGCTTCAAGAAATGCTCATGGCAGCATTGACCTATGAACAAAAAATATGGATTGACCTTCACAAGCGAGAGATTAAGACTTTCTGTTCTCAATATGGATTCGAAAGAATCACCGAACCAGAAACAACAAGCAGAAAGGCATCCAAGCGGAGGATTGGGAATAAACCATACTTTCGAAGCTCGCGTCCAGATTATGTACCCCAAAGGTCTCCAAGACTATTCTAGCAAAGCGGTTTATTGCTACAAATGCAAGAAAAATGGTCATTATGCAAACAAATGCCCTAATAGCGGGAAAGTTCAAGATCTCACAAAGAAGATTATTCTTCTGATTCTTCCTACTTAGGCTATGAGTCGGAGTTTCAATTGCATGAAGTAGCTGATGAAACAGATTCAGAGTATTCAAGTTTTAGTAACAAAGAAGAAGAAGGCACAATTGCCTGTGATTGTAAAGAAGACGACTGCAAATGCGTCATCAACCAAATTAACGTCCTAACTCCTGAACAAGAGGTACTGTTTCAAACCGCTGACCATGTTTCTAACGAAAATTTAAAATGGACAATTTTAAAAACCCTTAAAGATTCTTTGTCATGGATATTTTAAATTCAAAATCTAAAACACCTGTTTGAATCAATGATTTGAAATTTGAAATTAATAACCTAAAAAAGAACATTACTCAACATCGTTTTGAAATACAAGAAATCAAAAAGGAAAGTTCTTCATGAAAACTAAATAATTTTCAAAATAATGAACAAGAACATGAACAAAGCGAAGGATTTTTAATAAATCACATTTCAAAAATTAATTTTCAAAAATGGTATTCTAAAAATTGAAGATTTGAAAATTACTTTAAAGGCCTAATAGATTCAGGAGCCGATCAAAACTGTGTTCAAGAGGGATTAATCCCTACTAAGTATTTTGAAAAAGAAAAGAAGTTTTGACAGGAGCAAATGGTAAGCGTCTAAATATCAATTTTAAACTTCCTAAAGTCTACATTTGCAATGGAGACACCTGTTTTATTAATACATTTCTTTTGGTCAAAGATCTAAAACAAGAATTAATTTCGGGAACACCATTTTTAACTCAACTTTACCCCATTGAGATTACTGAAAAAGGAATCATTTCAAAGAAAATGGACAAAGATATTTTTTTTGAATTTTTAACCCCTATCTTACCACATAAAGTTTTGGGGGTCAACGAAATGAATTCTAATATTATTAAACGAAAACAAAAGCAAATAAGTTTTCTTCAAGAAGAAATTGGTTTTAAACGCATTGAGGAAAACCTCAATGATCCTTCAATTATTTTACGAATTAAAGAAACACAGTCTTTAATCGAAAAGGAGATTTGTTCAAATTTACTTAACGCTTTTTGGAAAAGGAAGAAACACATTGTTAATCCTCCTTACTGTAAAGAATTCAAAGAATCGAATATTTCCACTAAGGCGAGACCGATTCAATTGAATTTCGAACTGCTAACCCATTGAAGAAAGGAGATCCAAGACTTGTTAGATAAAAAACTAATAAGGCCTTTAAAGAGTACATGGTCATGTGTCGCCTTGTATGTTAATGACGCCGCAGAAAAAGAACGAGGCGTTCCAAGGTTAGTAATCAATTATAAGCCATTGAACAGAGTTCTAGAATGGATAAGATATCCAATTTCAAACAAATCTGATCTGCTCAAACGAATTTCAAATGCAAAAGTATTTTCAAAATTTGATATGAAAGTTGGTTTTTTGCATGTTCAAATTCATGAGAAAGATAGGTATAAAACTTCTTTCAATGTTCCATTTGGACAATACGAGTGGAATGTTATCCCTTTTGGTTTGAAAAATGCACCATCTGAATTTCAAAAAATCATGAATGATATTTTCAATGATTTTCAAGATTTTACAATCGTTTACATTGATGATGTTTTGGTGTTTTCCTCAAACATAGAAACACATTTCAAACATTTGAATATTTTCATCAAAATATTCAGAAGTAACAGTTTGGTCGTCTCTAAATCAAAAGTCAAACTGTTCGACAGGTCAAATCTTTAGTCAAGTCAATCCCTTGTCGGAGTCTTATCAACAATAAAGCAAATTTTATCGTTGAGACGGATGCCTCCGATATCGGATATGGAGGAATCCTTAAACAGTGTTTGGATAACACTGAGTCAATAATCTGATTCCACTCAGGAATCTGGAACAATACCAAAAAAAAACTATTCTACGGTCAAAAAAAGAATTATTTGTCATAGTCCTCTATGTCAAAAAATTTCAAGGTGAACTAATTAACAAAAAATTCACCATCAAAACCGATTCGAGGACCTCCAAGTTTGTCTTAGAAAAGGATGTTAAAATATGGTTTCAAAACAAATTTTTGCCAGGTGGCAAGCCATACTTTTCTGTTTTGACTATGAGGTTTTGCCTATAATAGGAGAACAAAACCCCTTCGCTGATTACCACTCAAGGGAGTTCCTAACTCCAAAACTCTCTCCTCCTCTCTCTAAATGAGTACAACATGAAGCACTACCAGAGATCGAGGTTTTTCCTCTTCCTCCTCAAGGGGCTATCACCTATCTTCTTCCAACACTGCACCTGCACCTATGAGTGCAAATCAATACGCAATGGATCTAGGGTTTACTACGGTAATCCGATCCAGAGCTCGATCGTCCGACATACGGTAATTTGACCCAGGGGTAAAACAGTAATTTGATCCAACTGGAGTTATGAATACTTATGAATGACTAACTTGCTGTTGTTGGTCTACATCCGTGGACACAGAAATATATCTACACTGAGAAGAGTTCAGTTGTGAGTCTTTAACGAAGTGTACACAAAGTTAACGAATATTGATTAATGTGGCTAATGAGTTTAGCCAATTTGTAATGCCCCGAGTTTTCAACCTTAACCCAAGGTCATTACTTAAGTAAAAATCAATAAATCCATTTTAAAATACGAAGACAAAACAAAAAAATATTTTCATTTAATCCAAATAAAACAATAAAGGGTTTTCAATCGTTTAATCAAATAAATAATGGAAAAGATAGGAAAAGAACCTAGACGAGATCTCTAAAATAGTTTTCTAACCAAAATCGTTACAAATAAAAGAAAGCCAACAAAAGTGTAATCATAAAGAAAACAAATGCCCAAAAACCTTAAGCGAAAGCAAAATAGGTCTCTTGGTCCCTGCTGATATGGTCACTGGATTCACTTGCCCCTCGTCGGTCCATTTTTACCTTTGCCTGAAATAAAACATAGAAAGGAATGAGTCACTACAAGAAATTCAATTTTTAGTGGCGCATCAAAAACGTCACTAAAAGTGTAAAAAGCGCGCTAAAAGTATTAGCGACACAACCTCCTGCGTCGCTAGGACTGTCGCTGTATCCGCGTAGCTAAAAGTTTTAGCGACGCAATGCTTGCACGTCGCTAAAACTCTACTTTTAGTGACATATACGTGTCGCTAAAAGTCCACTTTTAGTGACATATTGTTCGTCACTAATTAATTTTTACAGCAACATCATACATACGTCACTAAATGTATACTTTTAGCGACATACATTATTGTGCCACTAAAAATGTGACTTTATTTTTTTAAAAAAAAACCTATGATTTACTGACGTTATAGAAACGTCGTAAAAGTATTTTATCAATTAAAAAAATAATATCTAATTTACTATATAAACCTGTTATAAAATTTTAAATGTTATCTTTTTAACACAATCGTTAAACAACATGTAATAACACCAACTTGCTCGAGAGTTTATGTGAGAAGAACTATGTCAATAGGGCTTCGCTAATTTGAGAAAGAGTTCGAACAATATCAACAAAGTTATAATTATTAATTTACACCAAGTGATGTACAAAGTTAGTTTCGAGTTACCTTCTTAGTATCAATAGTTTGCGTAACTAAAATTCTAACATTAATCGTAGTTTGTATACCAAAATTTTCTACAACATGATTTTTTTCATACAAAATTATAAGATATACCAACCAAAAAATCTTTCTAATTCCATCCGTGAAACAACATCAAAATCCTTGATAGAAGACCATTTGTGCATCAAATCTGACAAATAAAAAAAATGAAATATGTAAGCATAGAAGGATAAATAATTGTTCAAAACATCTTCAAATTTGAAATAATTGGTCAACCCAAGAGCATGCTTCAAATTTCAAATCTAGATACTTACTCAACTTAAAAGAAACTAAATAAACTCAAATACACAAGCATAAGACTCAAATGAGGGGGACATGTCAAACATAGTTCAAGCATAAGACTCAGGAGCATTGAGAAACATAGTTCAAGTATAATAGCCCTTAAACTCTCCACAAGTCACATAGAAAAAGAATACAAATTAGAAAATTTAGAACAAAAACTAAATTCAATATGAACATCCTAATGGCAAAAGCATATAGGGACAAAAAACTAAAATTAATATAAACAAACCCTTCAAAACACTCAACGTGAAATCCATTTCCTTGCAAGCCCACTACCATAGAAACAAGCTAGCTCTTTTCCAATGACTCATTTCTATATTAACAAAAGCTAAGGCACTTGGGGTATATTAAACCAAGAGTTCAAATAAACTAAAGCTAAGGCAAATGTGTTCTGTATTCGCAAATCACTTGTTTTTTCTTCAACTAGTGGGTGAGGTTCGAGGGGATAGACAGATGTATACCTGAAGGCTATAAACATGATAAGCATACAGTCTGCTATACCTATCCTTGTTTCTAGGAAAAAGTTTATTCCTGGACTTTTGGTTGACAACCAAAATTCCTTCTTATTTGAAGTTGATAGTAATAAATTATTTTCTCAGGCAGATAAAAGGAAAATCATTTCAAAAATAGGACTACAACTCAGTACATATTAGTGCATTTTCTTATTTTGTTTTTGTATCTCCTAACTCCCAAGTATCACACTTATTATGATGTGAACTCTGCAGACTTCATTGCCAAAATGATAGCAATTAAAGATATGATGAAGAAATACAGATCCCTACACTCTTTGATATAAATGATAAAAGGTAAATAGTCGAAATCCCAGAAATCTAAGCCGGGATAATGAAATTATAATTGACAGGAGTAATCAAGAGTAGGGAATTGTGTCCTCTGAAGTCTAATACCCGAGTCTAAAGGCTGTACAACAGACACCTTCAAAGGAATGTCTTCGATTGACCGTAAACGCTTTGATAAAACTTCAAATGCCGCAAGCAATGTCACACCCTCTTCCAGACACTCTAACCCTAGCCTAGGAGA
The DNA here is from genome assembly GCA_037974625.1 of Cucumis cinereus. Lineage (NCBI taxonomy): Eukaryota > Viridiplantae > Streptophyta > Magnoliopsida > Cucurbitales > Cucurbitaceae > Cucumis > Cucumis cinereus. Next base: position 7,642 of record JBBPDJ010036688.1, on the reverse strand, counting down.
CGACGTGAAGCCAGTGAATCTCGTCCTTACCTTGACGATCCCTCACTGACTATCTTAACTTAACTCTAACTTAAACAATTCCAATAACTTAAAAAAGTGCGGAAAAACAAACTTAACACAAAACAGCGAAAACTAAACAAATATCTTCTACATAGTGCAGCCCATACTGTTTTATACAACCCATCTCACTGTACAAAAATTTATTATAACAGTAACATGCATAATTTATCACTAACGTACAATAGTACTAAAATTTCTCGAGTAGCAGACAGTCTTGGTAGATCAGGCTCCGGGATCACGATCTCTACCTAGAAAGTGAAAAAACAATTTGAAAGAATGAGCTAAAACGCCCAGTGAGTGATGCTTTAATACAAAATACTTAAAACATATATATCATAACTAGAAATCGTTGACTTAGAAACTTTTCACAAATCAAATCAAACCGAAACCATAAATCATAATTTAAACTGAAATCACTTGAAAGATGCTTGCACGATACTTATCTGTAAATCATGGTAAAACTATGCATAACTGAAATCATGCAAAAACATGAATATCTGAAATTCTGTAAGCGATGTGTATCCAACTGAACTACGTAGTAATGGGAAAAACCCGACACTAGCTACGTCTTTGTCGCAGTGGAGTAATCTCACACTAACGACAGCTATTAAAGAAAAATATTGCCTTAGCATTTGTTTCAATACAGCATATGGTGTAAAATATTTTTTCGAACCCACTAAGATAAATAAAGATTAGTTTATGTAAGAAAAAGTAACTAACAAGTCTATGCTGCTATAAATTTAAAATAGCATTGTAGTTTGACTTGAAACAAATTTATAACCTAAGTTTAATGAAAATTGATGGTTGGGATCAAAATGCTAAATGCTCCAAAATCCAAATCTCAAGAAACATAATTGAAACTTTTAGTTTAAAGTTGAGGCAACGAATATAGTTTATCTACATTACCATTCCCTCTAAACCCTTAGAAATAACTCAAGCTACACCAATTTGTGTACGAAGGTCTACTTTGAAGCTTAGGAAACCTCATAATGAATAAATACTTCTTAACAGAATGGATGCCCCATGTTGAAAGCAGCAACAACAAGCCAAGCATTAATGAGAAAGGATATTTCAAGTGCTAACCATGGAGATGAGATGACACCATAATGGAAGTTGATCAATTACCTTGGTTTTAAACTTTTGCAGGATTAATTTTCAGCACATTTATTTGGGGACAAGCCATAACATGTTTTGAATATAGTTTAGTTAGAATCACATTGCAGCAGAAGCAATAAAATGTACAAACATTGTTTAGTTGAAACAACAAGGTTGTATGAGGCATTTCATCAAACACTTCATGAGCATAAACAAAACATCTACATTTACATTTTCTTTTCTACATTCGTCGACTGAAATAAATATGAAAGGGAGATCAATAAAAAAAATAGGCCATGGATGAAGAAGTAGTGGGCCTTTCACCCATTTCTAGTGACTCGGGGAGCAGATCGATAAATGCACTTCAAAGGGAGGTCAATCCATGTGTTTGAAGCAAAAAATAGACAAAATATAGGAAGGAAGATGTACCATTGAGTGATAGAAATAAAAGAGATTAACGGATGAGAAATAAATACTTCTTAATAGAATGGATGTCCCAATTATGAAATCAAACAACACACACTAGAAACACACCTCCTAAACAAAAAGATTGAACACACTACTCCTATACAACGAAGGCAGAGTCGATTCGAAGTCGCAAACCTGAAGAATTTGCTACTGAATTAGGGTATTCAGGCGATTCGAAGTCGTAAACCAATCGCTGCGTGTTGTCCCTCGGTTCAACGTGTTGTTCGTCCAGTCGCAAACCACTCACAAACTAATCGCAACCAATCGCAATCCGTCTGACGTGTTGTACGTCCTTCGTCCGGCCGATGTTGTGTGGGTTTAGGGATGGGTGAGGTGCCGTTGTAATTGGGTTTAGGGTGAGGGTGCCCGTCGTGACTTTTGGGTTTAGGGTGAGGGAGGAGTTTTCTTTTTTTCTTTTGGTTTAATGAAAATAAAATAAGATTTTCATTTTTTATTTTGGTTTAGTGAAAATAAAAGGAGGGAAATAAAAAAAGTAGGGGGAAAGTATTTTTAAAAATCTTTTAGCAATATTTATGTTTGTTGCTAAAAATAATTAATTTTTAGTGACATTTTTCAAATCCTTTTAGTCACAAAGACTAAAACTGTGTCGCTAGAAATAATCTTTTGTGACAAATTTATTTTGCGTCACTAAAACTAATTTTTTAGCGACAAAAATTACGTGCGCCACTAAAACTTTGTCACTGAATATTGAATTTCTTGTAGTGAGTATGAAAATACCCAGTAAGGAAAACCGCTACAGACTCCACTGGGTGACTGTTAACTTTCCCTAAGGCTTGTACTTTACGAAACACAGTTGGGTGGTTGAGTACTGACAAATATGTCAGAACAGGCCTCGTACAGACCCCCTTCACGACCCTGTCACAGCAAAACGCCACATAGGCTTGCCCTCAGAACGAACGTCGAAACATGCCTCGTACAGACCCCCTTCACGACCTTCAGTGACTGGTGCCACACAGGCTGGTCGACTATACGCCATACAGGCTAGTCGACGGTTGCCACACAGGCTGGTCACTGGCTAGTCAGAATCAAGTCAGTCGTACGACTTGAAAACTGACCTATCATTTCCTACCAAGTACAAACTAATTAAGTAGGTTAACAGAAACCGTATCCAATTAAATCCAAAACAAGCATTATGACCATAATAATTCAAACATGTCTCAAGCAGCAGATATACAAGTAAACGGTAAAACAAATCATGACTAATCCAAACAGATTTATAAACCAGATACCCTGAGGCCAACCCCTAAATCAGGTACATAAAGAACAATCTTAACACCTTATACGCCAAAAACGTAGATTTGGTAGAAGTAATCCTTACCTCAAGTTTTAGAGTTTTCCTTACTCGAACTAGCCTCAAACATACGAACATCAATTAATAAACCTTCTCCAAAAGAAATATTAATTTTAACCCTTCAGTAACCAAACCCAAACTCACCAACAAACCAACAACGAGCAGTGGCAGTGGAGACAGGAAACGACAAAAGAACCTAGAGGCTCGGCTCGGCTGAAGCAGATCTGGCTCGGGGTTGCAGATCCGGGCGGTGCAGTTTTTAGATCTTGACGTCGCAAGTGGAGCGACTTGCGAACTGACTCGCGGATGAAAAATGAAAGGCAGTGCGGACTTGGGAGGCGACGCGAGACAGGCGGCTGGGGGCGGACTACCTCGGCTGGAACGCGACGAACAAAAGGGAGACGGAGGCGCGGCTGATTCAAACTATAGGTCCAAATATTATCTCTAACTTCTTCTTTTTCATCCTGAAGAAGGGGAAGGACAGTACGGTTGAAAAAAAATACCCTACGTTTGAATTGTAGAAGGTCTGCAGAAAGAAAAAAAAAAGCTCTCTCAATTTTTCTTCCAAAAATTCCCAAAGTAAATCCTTGTTGATTCCCACAATCCTTCAACCTCCATTACTCCGAGAATAGGAGAGGTTCCTAGTGGTAATGACAACAATTTGGAGTTTTTGTAGAATTCAGACTGCAACGAGGGTGAGTTTTTTTTTTTCCTCTGTAATTTTGTTTATAAAAATCATGCTTAGTCGTAGAATTTTTCCAATGTATTAGTATTTTAATTTTTCCCAAATTAAAACTGTGAATGTTCTTATCCCTTCAGGTACGAGGTGGATGGTAAGTATGTGTGAGCTGAGTATGACCGTATGATTCATTGTTGACATGGAATATACGTGAACTCTGCTCGACCGCATATTTTTCACAACCTTTTTTAGTTGACTTGAATATGGATAGTGTTGATATGTTTTTAAATAAATTGTCACTATTTTATAAATTTCGATATGGAATCTGAGTTATAGTTTTGTTATCAAAAGTATGTTTAAACGTTTTTTATTCGAAGTATGTTTTAGAAGTTTACATTTATAAACTTTCCATTTACGGAGCTTATTTCACGTTTCCAAATGTTTTCCCCCGCCAGGTGATGGTTAGGTTCCAAGTGTTTGTTGAGCCGTCAAACGCCACTTGTTTCAGTAAGACATCTATGACATTATGCTTTATGTATTTGGAGTGTATTAGTATGATAGTTGTAAATTATTAGTGTATATCATGGAATGTATGTTTTAAATAACCTTACTTTTGGCTGTAATGTATTTGAAGTGGTTTTTTTTTTTCCATTCAATTATACATATGCGAAATATATTTTTAGGACTATGAATTATTTTGATGAGTGGTTGGTGAGACACGCTCGGTGTTATTTGGAGTTGAAAAAGCATAGAAGTGTGATTTTATCTTCTTTTCAAATGTCGTTAGTCCATTTTTCAGGGGAGACGCTGTCAAAAGTTTTACAGAATTCTTTATAAGATATTTAACAAGTACTTAGAGTAGAACTTTCATTCCTTGATCTAAGTTAGAGAGGTAATTTGGAACGGGGTGTGACATACAATTTAAAGTGTTTATAGTACAAGGATAGGACTAGGTACCTTATCCTAGTAATAACGCATCCGTGTAGGTGACATGCGAGGGGGAGTATCCTATGCAATGTTTGCATAAGATGGGACTACGAAATAGTAACCTCTAGATGTAAATTTGTTGACTAGTTAGGTTTCTATTTTATTAGGATGACTTAAGCAACTTAGTTTGAATCCTGAGTGTATTAGGAACTCATATTCACAAAAAATTGTCCTTTGACTTGTATGATTGAGAATGGCAAGATTGTCGACTCAATAAACCTACCATTTGGGGACAAGACCAAGGAGAGATGTGGGAACATAATCACACAATATAGAATTTACTTCTTCCCGAATTTAGGGTAAGTAGATAAGTGTTCCCTTAAATAGTGTTTTCCATACTTGAACAAAGGGTCCTACCCTCCATATGGTACGAGAGGGATTTCTGTTTATTTGTTTGACCATAAACTGGTTGGTCATTAGAGGAGCACTAGTATTTGAGGACTAAGAAGTAACCTAGAGGTAAAACGATAATATGACCGAACTAGTGTTACGAACACTTGTGGAGGACTAACTTGCTGCTATTGATATATATCCGTGTACACAGAAATATATCTACAAAGAGAATAGTTCAACTGTGAGTCTTTAGTGAAGTGCACACACAGTTAACGAATATTGATTAATGTGGTTAATCAGTTTAGCTAAATAATCTCATATCGTTGTAGATTCTGATCTTTAAGTCCATTAGGTCCCTTCCTAACTCGTAAAAAGTAATGAGGTTAATATATCTTGGATATATTTTGAAATGTTCAAATTGACTTAGGAAATTAATATAATGTCCAGAAAACTGTCTTTGGGTGTAATCTATTTGTATCTATTTTTAATGTTGTATTTGAACTCTGCTTGGATTTCTGTATTAATTTGAGGAGTGTGGGGTGAGACACACTCGGTGTATTTTGAGTTAAAAAGGCTAAATGTATATTTTCATATCTTTTCAGGTGTGGTTAATCCGTTTTTCAGGAGAGATGCTGCATACATTTTTGTAGATATTGTTATAAGGCTACATGTGCCAGATTCTTATTTCGAAAAAATGTTTTTGAAAAGTGCTTTCATGCCTCAATCTAGATTAGAAGGATAATCTAGAACAGGGTATGACACAATTACGTTTTACTATGAACGAAAAAATAGTTATAAATTTTCTTTAATTGAAAACTTATTATAAAGATATTTTTTTGTTTTTTAAAATAAAGATTACATAAATATTCAACTGTCAAACCTTTTTAAAAGCATGAAAGAAATCTCAAATTTAAATAATTACTGCTAGAGTTTGGTGAATGTCAATTAATGTTTTCTGTAAAACACAATTAGCTAACTTAAATATATATTTTATTGTCTGTTTAAAAAGCAGTGTGAAATTAAAGTGTACAAAATAGATATATAAATAAAAACAAAAGTATTATGGTAATATATATATATTACACAACCATTACATTTCAAAAATGCACAGTAGCACATTGACAATTTCGACTTTAGAAATCCAGGTTCAAATTCTGGCTGTGGAATAAGTTTTTTGTTGATACTATTTAATAATCGTTACTAATTATTGTCAACTTTAGAAAAAATAATAATTAAGGAAAATGCACAAAGCAATTTTATTTGTATTTGGAAATTAGAATTGTGTTGCACTTCATTTTTTTTTCTTGTTTTTTTTTTTACAAGAACAAAAGTAGGAAAATAATTGCATTTGGAAATTAGAATTGTCTTGCACTTCATTTGTTTTCTTTTTCTTGTTTTTTTTTTTACAAGAACAAAAGTAGGAAAATAATTGCATTTGAAAATTAGAATTGTCTTGCACTTCATTTTTTTTTTCTTTTTCTTGTTTATTTTACAAGAACAAAAGTTGGAAAATGTTAAAAGAATTTAAATAATGCATAAAATAAAAATAATAACTGCAAGAGTTTGGTGAGAGAAATTTAATGTTTACCGTAAAACACAATTAGCTCACTTAAATATACATTTCAGTGTCAACTTCAAAAAACATTGTGAAATTAAAGTGTAGAAAATATATATACAAATGAAAACAAAAGTGTTATACTAATATATAAATTACACACAATTATGATTTCAAAAATCCATAGTAGCACATTGGCAATTCGAATTCTGAAATCTAAGTTCAAATTTTGGCTGTGGACCCGAATTTTTACTCCTTGATAAGGAAAATGCACAAAGCAATTTTATTTGAAAATTAGAATTGTCTTCTTCGCTTTTTTATGAGAATAAAAGTAGGAAAATGTTAAATAAATTTAAATGCACAATTACTTTTTACTTTGCACAAAAAATTAATTTGCTTTTTCTTTAAATGAAAACTTATTAGAAATATTATTTATTTATTTATTTATTTGCACAATTACATTTTTAAAATAGAGATAATAGAAATATTCAATAACTTTCAAACCTTCATAAAAGCACTAAAGAAATCTCAAAATTAAATAATAACTGCTAGATTTTAGTGAATGTAATTAATATTTACCCTAAACGTCACACTCCATTCTAGATTATCTTTCTAACCTAGACCGATGTGTGAAATTACTTTCTGAAAATCTTTTTGTTAAAAGTAAAAGACTAATATCACATTTGATAAATTATTTAAAAAATTTCGACAGAGTCTCCCCGAAAAAAACGGGTTAACCACTCTTGAAAAAATGATCAAATTTCACTACTAAACCATTTGTTCAAAAGTAAACTTCAAAGTGTGTCTCAGTACACACTATTAAATAAAATTCAGATCCCACATAGATTTTCACATATAAATATTGGAAGACAACTCCCATATAAGTTACAGACCAACAGTAAGGTCTGTTTAACAAACATTTTATGATATGCATCTCATAACTTCTAATTATCCTAAATAACCTCCTCAACAATGCAACAGTTGCCTAACAAACTGAATATACAGCCAAGAATAGTTTGCACATGATCCAAAGGAAACATGCGGCCAAACTAAGCTCACACGTATTCACAATCAAACCTATATCATACCTCAATCTACCACGACAGAACACACTGGATGTACGGCTGAGAATAACTCACACATGTTCCATATC
>JBBPDJ010036687.1:0-14922 GCA_037974625.1 Cucumis cinereus | reverse complement strand
GTTTTAGTACTATTGTACGTTAGTAGTAAATCATGCATGTTACTATTATAATAAGTTTTGGTACAGTGAGATGGGTTATATAAAATAGTATGGGTTGCATTATTTATAAGATATATGTTAGTTTCTGTTGTTATGTGTTAAGTTGAGTTTGTTTTTCCGCACTTTTTAAGTTATTGGTGCGGTTTAAATTGTAGTTAAGTTAAGATAGTCAGAGAGGATCGTCAAGGTAAGGACGAGATTCGTTGGCTTCACGCCGTCTCCTAGGCTATATTTATATAATCATCTGTTTGTGTTTTTTGTTTTTTAGGCACAGGTAAAGGGAGGTCAGCGAGGGACAAGAAAGACTAGTGACCACACCACATGGACCATATGGATGAGATGCTTCTGCTCATGTGATTTTGTTTTTGTTCTTTTCTGAAACTTTTTTTTATTTGTTTTACCCCGTTTATTATGTTGCTTTTCCTTTTGAACTTGTTTGAAGTATAAGGGGTCCCGATAAGGATGTTTTTCGCAGGTTTTTGTTTGCTACGATTTAATATTTGAATTTCTCTTGTGAACTTGTTCTAGTGTGTTTCTAAATGAAATGAGTCGTTTTCTTTATATTTTGTTTTTAAATGTTCTTTGGATTTTATTGAGTAACAACCCGATTAGTTTCAGAAATCTGGGGCGTTACAGTTACATGCTTTCTAAAAGAATAATAAGATTTTTAACATTAAAAAAATTAATTTACAAATATTTTATAGTGCAATTATAAAATTTTTTTAGAATTTTCTCAAAATAATAAGAATCAATACGGAAAAAAATCAATATATCTAACACAAAATATAGAAAAATGAGACGCTGTTAAATTTTAAAACTTCCTACGAAAAATCTCTCTTTCCTTATCATAAAAATTTAACTTCAATAACCGTTTCTTTTTCCAAGAAATGTAATAGTATAGAAATAAAATCAAACTTTTCATTAATTAATAGGTTAGAGTATGGACTCTTTTTTATTTAATTTGTTTTATTGTTTTACTGCCCTGTCCTTTTTGCCTCACCAAGTTAATAGTCCCAATTTATGCCAACCAGCCGTAAGTTTACTCATTTGTTTTTTTGCACAAACATTATAACAATATCAACGAATTATTATTTAAATATACACCATTCTTCACCAACACACGAGAAAACAGATTTTTTGTGTTTTCACCGTTCCTATATATATCCACTATTTCTTACACGTTCCAGTCATTCCAATACAAAATAAAAGGCATAAAACCTTCATATTCTCGTCTCTTCCTTTGTCTTCCAACTGACACCTTCAAAAAGGGGTCATCTCCAACATTTGCACTATCTTTTTCGCTAATGTTATTTTTATATAGCCTACATTCAATTCAAGGAACGATCTTCATCCAACCAGAAACTATAGTAATAATTGTCAACCAAATTGAATATGGCGTACCTGTCCCCATTCGCTGCAAATCGAACGATGATCTAGTAGCCCATGTCCTTTTGCTTGGACAAGGCTACTCATTCAAGTTCAAACCCAATCTCGTGGGGACAAAATTGTTTTTCTAAAGCTTTATATGGACTGGACAACACCAAATCTACTAGTTTAATATCTTCGACGACAAAAGAGATGCAGGGAAATGCCCAACATGCAGATGGATCATTCATGAATATAGCATGTGCTTGCAAGATCCGAAAAACCTTGGTAATGAAATTTGCTATAACTACGCAAATAAACAGCAAGCATTATGTAACAGAATATTTTGACATCTAGATATTTGGCTTGTAGTTGTTTGCAAGTGCTTAAATTCCATGTCAATCAAATATAATGAAATAATAGAAAAAAAGACTATAAGCACGCTCCTCACTCGCACTCTTTCTCTTTTGCATTAATACGAAGGCATTATCTATCATTTATATCGTTGTTTTCAATGTTCTAGTAAAATCATTAAAAACCTTGAACAAATCATCATATAATTGAAACATTAACTTTTTCTGTAACACCCCAGATTTCCAGAAGTAATCGGACATTACTCAACAAAATCCACAAAACGTTGGATAACCGAAGATGAAGAAAATCACTCATTTCATTTAGAAACACACTAGAACAAGTTTATAAAGGTAATTCAAAAGTTGAAAAACTAAAAATATAATCCTGAAACACATTTTGACGGGATCCCTTCCATTTCAAATAAAGTTCAAAAAACGAAAAACAGTAATGTAATAAAAGTCAAATAAATCCATAGTTTCAGAAAAAAAAACCAAAATCACTAGTGCGGAAGCATTTCAGCCATGTGGTCTCTGTGGCGTGGTCACTGGTCCTTATTGGTCCATCGTCGGTCTCCCCTTACCTTTACCTGAAAAAGAAATAAAACATCGAAAGGGTGATTATACAAATACCCAGTAAGGAACCCACTACCAGGGCCACTAGGTGACAATTAACTCTTCTATTAAATCTGCAATCCATATCACACAGTGTAAGGACTTAGTAGGAACGCCCATATCCACTCATACGCAAGGGTCATCCTAGTGAATCTATGGAAACACATGCAAAAACAACCTAGTGTATTGCCGGGACGCATGCCACACAGTAGCGAACTCGTCCTACGTACGAAATACAACATGGCAAATAGAGAGAGTTAACAGACACCCCAATCCAAACATACACTGATCACAACATACTAGCAATTAAATCCATACAATCCCCCTCCTGTCAGATTCTATAGATTCCTTGTGCGAATCAAGATTCCATTTGACGTTTATAGTAAAGGATACTTCTACCGAACTCACGCCTTAGATGTATAAGGTGTAAGAGATGGACTGATTTGTTTGTGTGATCTTGTGGTTTATGTAGTAGTATTGTAGACGAAATGTATGCCTTATGTTATGACTAATGAGTATCCGGTTGATATGTACTATTATGTTTTATTGGTTATCATGGAAAGCCTTAAGACATAATATCTTACAGCATAGTTGGAATGTCAGAGTGTGATTAGTTGGATTGTTTGTTGGTTATGGCACGTTGTTTGATGTTGATTAGCGTCATAACAACCCCAAATTAGAGGTAATTTTTTTTATTTGGTCATTCTTTTTTTTTTTTACTCTTTTATCTGGGATTTAGTTGGAATTTTTGGTGTTTAAAGGAGGAAAATTGAAAAATAAATAATAATAATAATAATAATAATAACAATAATAATAATAATAATAATTGTCACATCCTATTCCAGACTCTCTACTCTTAGCCTAAGAGATAGCGTGAAATAAGTAAGTAACGTTCCTAACTTAACGACACTCACTGATGGCTTACTTATCTTACTCTGAGAAACATACAACAGAAATGACCGATAAACATGTAAACAAAATTTACTTACATAACTAGTCTCGCAAGTGCCCCATACAACCTCACTCACACGTTATAAAATTTTGCAGACCAAAACATGCATCTATAGAGGTATGATTATGACCTAAAACAAAACTCAAATTTTGACAGCAGACAGGCAACAATAGGTCAGGCTCGGGAATCACGATCTCTACCTGAAAAGTGAGAAAACATTTGAAAGGATGAGCTTATACCCAGTGAGTGACAATTTATAAACACATACGTTAGAAATGATTCATAAACTTGGAAATACTCTTAGTTAAAAGCTATAGAAATCACAAGCTTTGGAAATAAATAAACATTATACTGTTGAAACATATCATAAACTTTGCAAAGCAACGTCTTTCTAAATCTTTCATAAAGCAATGCGTAACTTAAAACTTTTGCAAGTAATCTATAACTGAAAACTTTTACAAAGCCATGTATAATCATCTAACTACGTTGTAGTGGAGAAAATCCAGCACTCACAACGTCTTTGTCGTATGGAGTCATCTCAACACTAACGACAGTGATAACTACGTCGTGGTTGGATCAGTACCAACAACGTATTTGTCGTGGTGGAGCTAGCTCAACACTTGCGACACTACGTTATAGTGGGGCTAGCATCTATAACGTCTTTATCGTAGTGGGACGAATCCAACACTAACGACAGCAAAATCATAGTTGTAGTGGGGTCAACATCAGCAACGTCTTTGTCGTAGTGGAGCAAGCTCAACACTCATGACAACGCTATCTACGTTGTAATTGAGCCACCGCTCACAATGTCTTTGTCATGGTGGGACGAATCCAACACTCATGACATCAAAATACTCTAGTGTGCACACTTAGTATACTAGCCTTAGACTCAATCATGAATACACATGCTTGTACTGAAATTCTCATAAATCACTGAAATAGTTATTAAATACCTTTGCCTCAAGTATTCATTAAAAAATACTTATGAAACTCGAATTATTCAAATCATAGTGAAGTATCCTATAAAGAATTTCATTCAGAAATACTAAGGCATGCTTAAATCATACTTTACTGAAATCTCATAAAACATAAAAATAATAACATAATATCTTCGACCTGTTAACACATCAAGTCATGCTTACTAGCAAATGTAAAATCATAAATCATGTATCTAACCTTTATATAACACATCTTTGACATGAATAATCATAAACATTCATTACGTTTGGCTTAAGAAATTTATCTCGTAAAACGTGTAAACTCAGAAATAATTTTAAAGAAATTCAATACTATACATGCTTTAAAATCATATTTTAAAGTTATGAGTCACTCATAAACTTGATGGAATGTTCTCGGATCGTAAACTTCTCTAATCGTTAAATTCCCTGAAAATAGTCCAAAATTGATAGGTTAAACTGAGCCAATAAAAAAATTCTGTTTTTTGGGTTAAAAATCCTAAATTTCTCTTTAATTTACTACCTATTCAATGGTAAAATCGGCATTTAAAAATAATTTACTAATTAGGTTCCATAAATCATACAATCTAACCTCGGGTTTTAATGACAAAAAAAGAACAACCACAGGCTTTTAATGACGGTCAGCATTAAAATTCATCTTCAACCTTCGAAATTTCCCAATTTTCGGTGAACATTTCGGCGAGACTCCGACGTCCAAATTCACTTTTATGGCCAAAATTAGAAGTTCTAACTATTACAAATCAATTACCCATATCTTAAACAACATTACCTCAAGATTTGCCTGTCCAATTTGGTGAATCATCGAAAATTAAAGCTGAAAAGTTTTCCTCTCTGTTTTTTCGGCAAATTTTCTTCAAATTTCAAACCTCAAATTTGTTAATTCTAGCTAAAGTTGATCAAATTAATTGTTACGAAATCAAAGAGGAACTTCTAATTGAACTTACCACCAAATTTGAAGCTCTAATTTAAACTCAAACCTCTTCAATTTCTTCAATCTTTCAAGCTACTCAAAATTGTATATTTTCCAGTTTTCGGTGAGCTTCTTCTTCATTTTTCTTTGTTTTCTCGGCCAAATTCTTCCAAATTGAGCTTTCCTTCAGCTTCCTCTCTCTATTTTAAACATTTTCATCACAAACTTCGTTCAATTTGGTCTTGGATTGAGCTCAATTTCATTTCTTCCTTCATTGTGATGAAGCCGTTGGCTCAAAATTTTTTTGTACTTCCTTTCTTTCTCATTTCCTCAAACAATTTCTTCTCCTCATCTTTTAATTTGGCCGACTTCAGCTTTAATTACATCTATCCCCATCGAAATTCCATCCAATTAGAAGAATTGGAGGAAAAACAATTCATTTTCCCTTTCTTCTTCCTTGTCCCCTCAGTTCACAATTCAAAAAAATTTCCATTTCTTTTTTTTTTAACTAAATAATAAATAATACTTAATTAATTAATAATAAAAATATTAGTTCTAAAATTTTCTTTTTCTTTTATCTTTTCTTTCCCTTTCTTTTTACAAAATTACCGAAATGTCTTTTTCACCATTGTTTTACAACAAACAACTTGAAATAAAAAGGTCGGGTACTTCAATATTAATATTAATATTATTAATATTATTATTAGTATTTTTAATTATTTTTTATTCTTTCTCTTTCTTCCTTTTATTCATTCTCCTTCTTTCTTTTTCTTTTTCTTCTTCTCATTGTCGCCCCCATTTTTTCTTTCATTCATATTTCTTTCTCTTTCCTTTCTTTTCCCCTCCCCATCTCCTCAGTTTCTTCGCTGCACACACCTAGCCATCGATGACGCCACAAAGTGCTGCCTTTGTTTGCCTCACTCCAACAAGCTCGCGTGCTGCTCAGATCTCTGTCGTGTCGGATTTGTTCCTTTTCACACCACAGATCCGTGTCGAGTTGGATTTGTCCCTTCCGTGCCGCCGCCCTCCCTCACGCTCTAGTCGATCTATGCCGCAAAGTCAAGCCTCCATCTGCGACCAAGTCGCCCCGCCCCACAACCTCGCGTGTCACGTTGCCGCAAACTGCCCACTGCAAACCTGGACTCGCACCGCCACGCTCTTGTCTATGAGTCGTTGGTCTCGTGTGAGCCTTGTTGCCAAGCCAGATTCATGAGCCTCCGGTCAGCGTGCCTCTGTCCGCTCCAAATCTTACCCTACCTCGTTGTTGCCTTCGCACTTATGCCTTGACTCGCGCCACCGGCAAGCCGAGCTTTATGGCTTTTTCTTGGATGTTTGGGTTAGTTTGGTAAGGTTTCTTGGAGTGAATTATTAGAGTTTTTCTTGGAGAATTTCTTGAATTAATTAGGATGCTTACCGTTCTTGAAGGAACAAATTGAGAAAGTAAATTGGAGCATTGTTGAGAGTTGTTCGTAGTGTTTGGTGCGATCATTGGGTAAGTCTTGATTAAAGGCATCAAGGTTCTTTTTCATTCATGTTATGCCCTGAATATTTGTTGGTAGTATGGTTGTGTTTAGGACGATTTTCGAGGAATTAATTGTGCAAATCTAGTTTCCAATCGGTATTGAGGTAAGGGGTTCCCTACTGTCTTCCGCGTTAACACTCTAAAGTGTATGAATGTTTAAGTTAATGTGGTAATTGTGTGTTACTCTTATGTGATATGGGATAGCTTTGAAAGGGTGAGTATACAATTTTGAGCTTACAATAATTATTCTTCACAATACAATCAGAATTTTCTCTCAACAACAAGATGAAGCGAATGAAAATTGGATGCTTTAGAGAGAATAACAATGGTGCTTTTTGCAATTTTTGAGAATTGTGAAGTTAAAAGAAATTTTGGGAAAATGAAGTATGTAAGAAGAGAAAAAAAGATATTGAAATCCAAAATCATTTTGAGTAATTGATGTAGGTAAAACAAAATTGAATGGTGAAGATTTAAACTCAACTAGCCGTTAGACACAAACACAAATAATAATATAATAATATATATCTTTTTAAAATCACTTCTTTAAAAGTCCCACAAAAACAAGTCCATCATCTTTTAGAAAGATTACCTGTTAGACACAAACATAAAATAATATTAAATTCATTTTTCTTTTCAATTCATTTTCTTTTTAAAGTCAATCCAAAAATCAAAAGTCACACGTGTTACTCCTCCATTGCTCCAAGTGACTTTCTCTAACTTGTTCAATTTGATTATTTGGTCGCGACGTCACCATCTCGGGTATTTTTTTCATTAAGCTTCTTTCATCAATATCTTATTCGTTTGAACTTCGATTTGGGTGATTCAAGAGGCATGAAAATCATTATTCTGAGCTCTATGCTATGGACTATTTAAAAAATAAAATTATCAATAATAATTAAATTTATTATCATCAAAATATTAATTAATTAATTAATTTGTAATTAAGGGCCAAAAAGCCAACAGTAAGATTGTGTTAAATGAACTTTCTAGCAAAGCTATAGATGAGTCAACAAGAGTTGTCGATCAAGCTGAATCTTCAACAAAAGTCGTTGATAGAGCCAATTCATTGAGTCGTCCTTCTCAAGAGTTGAGTGAGCCTCGACGTAGTGGAAGAATTTTGAGACAACCTGATAAATATTTGAGTTTAACAAAAACTCCAGTTATCATATCCGATGATGGTACAGAGGATCCATTGACCTTTAAACAGGCAATAAATGTCATAGATTAAAACCAATGGGTTAAAGTTATGGACTCATAAATGAAGTTTTTGTACTTCAATTAAGTCTGGGATCTCATATATCTCCCTGATGGAATGAGATCCATTAGGTGCAAATGGATCTAAAAGAGGAAACGGGACGAAGTTGGTAAGGTACAGACTTTTAAGGCGAGATTTGTGGCAAAGAGTTTTACCAAGAGAGAGGATAAATTATGAAGAAACCTTCTCTCCTATTTCCATGTTAGAGTCTATTAGAATACTTTTATCCATCGTGACATATAGTGACTATGAGATTTTGAAAATGGATGTGAAGACATAAGGGATTAAAGCTCTTACGGAAAGGAAAACTTTTATAAAACCTTAAACTCAAATTTAATTGGGAAATAAAAAATACTAATACATTGACAATTAAACAAAAAAAAAATTGCTGTAAAAATTATTAATTGCTAAACATGTTATTTATAAATAAAAATAGATTACAAAGAAAAAGAAAGCTTACATTTGTTGTCGTTTATGTATCTACAATACACCAAATTGGAACCACACCAATTGAAACCTTTTTATATTTTATGAGTAATAGAGGCTCTGACTTGTGGAAACCAAAATTGGATTGGAAACATTTTTTGGAGAAAAATTACAGTGAGCAAAAGCTAGAGAGAATTTATTGTTTTGTGATTCCACTTTTCACATTAAGATTAAGCTATTTCAGGATTAACCAACGACAGCCAATAATAACTCCCACGTATGGGAGTTATTGATTTAAATTTAAATTAAATTAATATTAATATTAATATTAATATTAAAATAATTAATCAATCAAACAATTAATTAAATAATTAAATCATATTTAATTAATATTTCGTTTAAATCATATTTAAATGAATATCGCTCACATAGTCTATATGCTTACTTTAATTAATTTAATGAAATCAGATTTAATTAAATATAATTAAACTAAACTATTAATTAATCCTCCATTTAATTAATTATTAAATTAAATATCTTATATTTAATTTTATTTAGATTTGAATCATATTCATATAATAAATTCTCTCACAACCTATTGTTTTACTGTGTATCATATATGCATTAAATTTTAATCTATAGTTTTAATATGAATATAATTCACACTAAATAATATTTGAACAATATTTTTTTCTTTAATAAATTAATTTGAATCATATTCCAAATAAAATTTATATTATTAAGTTTAATTAAAATAGAAACTTTATATTATAATGTCTCACCATACATTGTAATAATTCCCTAAGTCAATTTGAACATTTCAAATTACATCCAAGATATATTAATCTCATTACCCTTTACGGGCTAGGAAGGGGACTTAATGGACCTACAGACCAGAAGCTACAATTATATGAGATTAGTTTGCTAAACTCACTAACTACATTAATCAGTATTCGTTAACGATGTGTACACTCCAATAAAGACTCACAGTTGTTGAACTCTTCTCACTGTAGATATATTTTTGTGTTCACAGATATATACAAATAATAGCAAGTTAGTTCTTCATAAATGTCGGTAACACCAACGAAGTCAAATTACCATTTTACCCTTTGCTTATTTCTTAGTCCTTAAATACTAGTGCTCATGTAATGAACAACCTGTTTATGGTCCAACCAATAAGCAAAAATCTCTCTCGTTCCATAGAGAGATAAGGTCCTTTGTTCAAGTCCCAGAGACACCATTTAAGGGAACACTCATCTACTTACCCTAAAGTCAACGAGGAGTTAATTTCTTCTTGTGTGATTATGTTTCCGACTCTCCACTCGATCTCGTATAAAAAATGGTAAGTTTATTGAGTCGGTAATATGACCACTCTCACTCATACAAATCAAAAAAAATTCCTCGTGAACATGAGTTCATAATACACTTAGAATTAAGACTAAGTTGCCTAGGTCATCCTATTGAAATAGAAACCTAACAAGTCAACGAAGTTACATCTAGGGGTTAATATTTTGTGGTACAGTCTTATGCAAATCCATTATGTTTGTATCAAATACAAAGTAGCCTGTATCCATAGTGTTACCAGGGTAAGATACCCAACCTTATCCCTATAGTATAGATTTTTTAAGCTATATCTCGACCATTGATCCTATATGCCTCTACAAAAAGTTCAAGACTCATAAAGCAGCTAAGGATGTTAGTTTATTGGATTTAGGTTAATAAGATAAAACTAATAAAATAATCAACAATAATTCATTAATAACGGTTAACGAATTACATTTAGTTTGTCCGAGTTTTAGGACATAAAAACCAACAAAGACTGCCTTTTTTAATGGTTATCTTGATTAAAGTATTTACATGTCTCAACCATAAGGGTTCATTACTCGTGGTCAATAACAAAAAGTTTGTAAACTTAATCGATCCATTTATGGGTTGAAACAGACATCTTGATCATGGAACATTAGGTTTGATATCGCAGTCAAATCTTATGGTTCTAACCAAAACGTTGATCGAACTTGTGTTTATAAAAGGATCGTCAGAGCATTAGTAGCTTTCTTGGTATTGTATGTAGATGATATTCTACTTTATTCTAAATGAAAAACTTGGGAGAAGCTCAATATGTTCTTGGTATCCAAATTATTTGGATTCGCAAGAACAAGACGTTAGCCATGTCTCATGCATCGTAGGTTGACAAGATGTTTAGATATGTGATGCAACACTTCAAGAAGGATTTATTTCCTTCTAAGTGTGGAGTGATTTAATCTAAGGAACAATTTTCTAAGAGACCTCAAGAAGCCGAGGACATGAGACATATTCTTTATGCTTTAGCTATAGGCAGTTTTTATGAATGATAAGTTGTGTACAAGACCTCACATATGTTATGCAATAGGGATTATTGGTAGATACCAATTTAATCAAGGGTTAGATCACTGGACTGTCGTTAA
Organism: Cucumis cinereus; assembly: GCA_037974625.1. NCBI lineage: Eukaryota > Viridiplantae > Streptophyta > Magnoliopsida > Cucurbitales > Cucurbitaceae > Cucumis > Cucumis cinereus. The sequence goes on along the minus strand of JBBPDJ010036687.1, from coordinate 4,067 downwards.
AACTATTCTAAAGTATTTAAGGAGAACGAGGGATTATCAGCTTGTGTATGGTATTAAGGATTTGATCTTTGTAGAATACACTGATTCTGATTTTAAGACTAATAAGTATTCGAAAAAATCTACATTGGGATCAATATTTACCCTTAACGACAAAGCTATAGTGTGGTGTAGCATCAAACAAGGATGCATTGCAGACTCTAGAATAGAGGTTGAATATGTTGCTACTTGCGAAGTAGCCAAAGAACTAGTATAGCGTAGGAAGTTACTAATAGATCTGGAAGTTATTTTAAATATACATTTTCCTGTTACTTTGTATTGTGACAATAGTGATTGCTTGATTGTAATTGTATTGTAGAGCGTGTTACGAAGATGCTTTTACATTATCAAAATTATGTAAGCACGGCATATGCAATTTAGTGATTCTCATGCGATCTATTAACTCGTAAATTCATCACTGAGGTTGTAAGTTTACGACCTTACGCATGCGACAAGACTATACTCATCCGACAAAAGGTGCAATTTATATAATCTTACTTCGTTGCTTAAACTTTATGATTTTCTATTGAGTACAAGTTTTCATCTTTCTTGTTTACGTGTAAGCAAAAAGAAAGACTCCCTGAGTAAGCCAGGGTCGAACAAGGGATTTTATGACGACTGAATTATAATGCTAACTTTGTTCTTATGTCGTATCTGTACACTATAAAAATTATATTTACAATGTCATGCTTTATAAACTAACATTATTATTTACACTAATGGTGGAGTGTGAAGGTTGACATGGATATGGAGGATTGTGAATGTTGTTGAACTAGCTTTACTTAGCACAAACTTAAGAAATAATGAAGGCAGAGTTTCTATGTAATGACGTGAAACAAAAGAGATAATAATTTTTTTCAGGCGATATAAATCTTACATACAGCCCAAATTAAGGCGAGCAACCTCTTGGGGCCTTCATCTCATGTATGCGCCTTTTGAGATACACATGTTTAAGTTGGAACATGGGATTTATATCAAAGTACTTTTGGATTTGATATTCACGTTTCAACTTTATTTAAGCAAACAACCTCTTGGCACCTAAATGCCACAGACACTCGCATTTCTGATACGTATGATAAGGTTCGAACAATCAAAGTGATTTTATTTCTAAAATGACTTATACGCTTGTTTAATGATGTCTCAGTTACTTGCTCTCTCGAGTAGTTAACTCTCAATACATAATTCATTCTCTCGAATCGAATTATGTATTGAATATAGCTCTTATTAGACAAACTAAATATAACCTCCCAAAATTTAAGATAATTTTTAATTTTTGGTTATCAATTATCTTAAAATTTGTTTAAATTTAAGTGTGTAATTTGATTTTTATTTGTTGGGATGTTATCTATTTATTCTAGTGGTTTGAGAAATATTTGAACCGGTGGAATTTTGTTTAAGAAATTAAATACACATATATGGATATATGTATTTATTTGATTTTGTGAAATATAGAATTAAAAGAAGAGATAGGAAATATTTGATTGGTGTGAGAGAAAAAAGGATTTTTTTTATTGAAAAAGAAAAAAGAAATAAATAATAATAATTTATTATTATTATTTATAAAACAGGGTAATCTTGATCTGAGTGTGGGTAAAAAAAAAAAGAAAAAAGAAAATTCTCAAGTCCTTCTTCTTCACGCAAACAGAAGTGTCGCCGCCCCTCACCTGTGGTTTCTTTGTTCACCACATCAGCAGCCTCCGACGTTGATGCCACTGTCGCTCTCTCCGCCACGTCGTGGTCTGAAGCCGAAGGAAGCTGACGCGAAGCCGTCTATTTTCTTCTTGTGACCAACTGTGCGTCTGTCTTTGCGCCATCTCTCGCCGACAGCCGTCACGCCACCGCGGCTTAGTTTCAGTCCACCGTCACCCTCCATCGTTGTCGTCCCGCCGCGCTGCCACTGATTGTTTGGGTGAGTTAGGTGGATTTGTGGGTAAAGTCATTTTGGGTTTTAGATACACGTTGAAAGTTAAAATTAAATAATTATTTGAAGATTTATTTGGATTGAAGTGGATGTTTATTCATTGAAGGTTTGAATTAGAGCTTTATGGTAGGATTTTATTCGTAGTTTTACCCGTGAATCGTTTTGAATTTCGACGACCAAATGGTAAGTTAATTTAAGAATTGTTATTGAAAGAATAAGGTTAAAATAATTGATGATTTTGTGGAAAATTTACTAATAAAATGCGCTTAGAATTAATTTAAGGAGTTATTTTCAAGCTAAGAGATAATCCATGTATGTCTCCACGTATAGTTCAAACTCATAAATCAACTTTGAAGCTTAGTTTATTGGATTTGGATTAATAAGAAAAAAATAATCAAATAATCAATAACTCTTTATTGAAATAATAGCTGTTTATTAATAACGATAAATTGATTATATTTACTATGTACGAGTTTTAGTACATGAAACTCAACACATCTAAACTTCTTCCTTTTCCTAGTTTTAAAGTAATACAAAAAGTCGAATTGGTGAATTGGTGCATCTAAACTCATATGTTATTCTTTTGCCTAACATGAATTGGTGAATGAGCATAAATTGATGATGAGATGTTACCAAATCGTAACTTATAAATTAAAGTAGAATCTAGCATATATGTTAGTAGCAGCTGCATTAATATGCCGAAGTGAAAATAATGGAGTTGAAAGCATGTACTTTGAATGTTGAGTTCACTAGAAACAGACGTATCAAGATCAATCATATGAATCATGGTTTGATTAAAAGATTTCAATGGCTTTCAGATGTTAACTCCATTAAATTGACTATTGACTGATACATGGAATAAAATCACTAGAGTTAATCCCAACAAGGTCAAAAAGCCGTCAAAAAGCCCATATTTAAATGTCATTGTTAAAACAATAAATCCAGCCGATCCATATTTAAATGTCATGTGTAGATTATATTTTGCAGGTAGTTGAGTTGTGGATTGTTGACAAGGTTGTTCTTCCAATTGAGAACTCTATTTGGTGGAAGCATTCATCGTAATTACGATTTACTCCTTCAGCATAGGTTGCACATTGCGGGGGAAGTGCAGTTGCAAGTTAATCTCTGCCTTTTGGGATTGCAAGGTGCGAGGAAGGATAAGTTGAAAAATGCTCACTACAAGAAATCCCACATACCATGACACTTATGAACAGTGCAAATGATAAGGGGAAGAAAAAATGTGTCATCTTTTCTCAAAATCGGATTTTTGGCAAGAAACGACGAAATTTTTCAGATTTTCGAAAATTCATGACGCGACGCGAAAAATGCGTCGTCTTTTGTCATTAATATTTTTAGCTTTTGTCCTAGCATTCAAAAAAACGCACCTCCCCTTTTCTCACGTTTTGCCCGAAGCGAAATCAATTTGTTCGCCCAGCTGCCCAACCTCCTCTTTCTTCAATGTTCGTACACCGTCCGCCAGGTCCACCGTCAGAGGTCCACCCCTTCGGCATCGCATCTCTGTCTTCACTGTCGGCCTTCGTCTCCGTCAACAGCCACGCCAAACGTCATTTTTGGTTATACAATATTAGAAGACAAAATTCATCCGCCCACTTCAGGTTTATTCCCTTTATTTTCATTGCCCGCACTCAATTTATGTTGGCAAAATAGGTAGGTAAATTTATTGAACGTTTGTGTCCAAATACCATGTCCAACACTTTGGCTCATCACATAGGTTACAATGTGTTTGATGAAATGTCTCAATGAAAGATTTTGTTGCTTTTTCTTTTATTTTTCTTTGTTCCAATACAAAATTCAACCTAGAACCACATTGTATAATTTTTTGTTCCCAAACCATGGATTTGAATACGAGTTATGTTTGTGGAAATGATGGAACACTAGTTGGTAAATTATAATTTTTATTATAATTTGTATCTTGTATAATACTAGTTTCTATTTTCTGAATTGTATTGACTTTTTGAGAATAGACAACATATTTTCTTGCCCAATTGCATTGAAGCATGAAGTGTGTCAAATATGCCTTGTTAGATTTTATTGTATTAATCTTATTGTACTTTTTCGGTTTCTTCGCAGTGCTCGCACTCAATTGAAC
>JBBPDJ010036686.1:0-14924 GCA_037974625.1 Cucumis cinereus | reverse complement strand
TATTATTATTTATTAATAAAATAATAATATTATTATTTATAAATTAATATTATTATTTATTAATTTAGGGTATCTTGAAATGCGTGCAAGTATAATTTTTTTTTAAAACTTCCTTCTTCTTCTCCGTAAGCCACCGCCCCCCCCCTAGAAATTTCTTTTCGCCGGTTTCTGGCATTTTCTTCGCTCAATCGTTTCACTTCTTCGTTCGCCGATGCCATTTAATCCCTCGAATTTTATTTTTCCGTTGTCGCTTACGATCGCTGCCGGTAATTATTTGGGTAAGTATTGAATATTTATTTTGGATTTTTGGATACCCAATCAAGTTAAATCGAGAAATAATTTGGAAATTGTTCTTGGTTAATTGAAGATTCTTTTGGAGCTATGGCTAGAATTAATTCGTAGGATTTCACCTACGAATTAATTGCAGAGTCGACAACGAATCGGTAAGATTAAAGAACTACTTTGAAGAGTAAATTTGATTAACAATTTTTGGAAAAATTGTTAATTAAATTGTTATGTATAGGATTAATTTGGAGCATTCGTGAGGAATTAATTCGTAGAATTTTCTCTAGGAATTAGATTGGAATTCGGCAATCAATAGGTAAGTTTAAAGTATTTTATCGAAGAATTAAAGTTAAAATTAATTAATAATTTTATGGAAAATTATTAATTAAATATTTTATGTATAAGATCAATTTGAGGGAGAAACTAAAGCAAAAGTATTGACGACACTTTGAGGTAAGGGACTTCTACTAATTCCTCGACAAGTGATAAAGTTGCTTACGAAATTATTTAATGACATCTGAGTTGCTTGATGTGGTGTTATGTTGTTTTGATTGATTAGGTAGCGAGTTTAAGATATTTTAATTAATAAATTTATGAGAAATTATTAATTAAAATTGGATGTGTAAGGGATTTACTACTGGTTCCTCGATAAGTAATAAGAATATTTATATTTATGAAATTATTTATGTGACATCTGAATTGTGGGAATATCTGATAAATGAATCGACTGATTAGGTAATGAATTTGAGTTATTTTAATTATTAATTTTTGGGAAGTTATTAACTAAAATTGGATGTGTAAGGAATACTTCTACCGAAGCCACGCCTTTGACGTATAAGGTGTGGAAGATGGTTAGGATGCCTACATTATGGTGTTAACTTCGAGTTTATATTTGGTTTGTATTTTTGTGTGGTTATGCATGATTCATCGTACTACTTACCTGTGTTATCCGCTGCATGAGAAATGTTTGGTTATTATGATCACAATGTTTTGGTCCGGATTTAATTGGTTACGGTTTCTATTAACTTTATCTAATGAGTTTGTACTTGGTGGAAGAACGATGAGTCAGTTTGCAAGTCGGTACAACGACTTGATTCTAGCAATGGCCAATTACAAGCCTTTGTGGCGAATCTGTTTCTGAAGGTCAGATAATAAGCCTACGGGTGTTCCGACGTTCCGTTCTGAGGGCAAACTGGTATGGCAGTTTGTTTTGACAGGGTCGGTTAACGAGGCCTGTATGGAGACCTGTTCCGACATATTTGTTAGTACTCAACCACCCGGCTGTGTGTTGTAAAGTACAAGTCATCAGGGGAAGTTAATGGTCACCTAGTGGACCCAACGGTATATTAATGATAAACTGGTTGTTTATGGTTTATGTGATAAACGGTTTATTAAGTATCAATGCATAACACGTATGTCAAACTTAACTGTGTGGTCCACTGACAAGACTTGTTTGGTTATGTGACAAAATGCTTGATACTGGTTTATGTGGTGAGTTAACTAAATGGTTTAGTTAGCTGTTGGTGATTGGTTATCTATGTTGAGATGGACTGAAAGGCTTTGTGATGATCGGTTAAGACGGATTGTCACGAGAAAGAAAAACCAATGAGATTGTATGGCGATATGTCTTCATGGTTTGTTATGGAAAAACCATGAAGCAGGATAAAGTTGTGAGGTGTTTGTAGTTCTCATTCTTGAACTAATCTTCATATGTGTGCTTATGAATGTTTTGGACTAAGATGGTATGTTTTGGGAATATGGTAGCTGTTAACCTTGTCTATTAGCCATGTTGTACTCGATATGAGGGACGTTAGTCGCTTTTTTAACTAAGATTGTAGAGTATAGTTTAATAACAAGTTAACAGTTAACCTAGTGGGCCCAGTAGTGGGTCTCTTACTGGGTATTTTCATACTCACCCTTTTCGTTTATTTTTCAGGTAAGTATGAGGAAACCGGCGACGAACAGGAAGGACCAGTGACCATGTGTTTGGGGAATTTATTGACAAATGCTTCCGCTGTGCTGTTGATGTTGTTACTTGTGAAAAAAATGCTTCCGCTGTATTTTTTTTTTAAATTTATGAGTTTTTATGTAAGTAACGACCTCGGATTAAGGTTGAAAATCTGGGGCGTTACATAAGTGCAACATTGTAATTTGCTTAACTTTTTATGTTAGTGAATTATCTTTCTTGGATACTTTGTCCCCTAGACGTAGGTTACCTTTCATCAAATTGGGTTACCATCTTCTATGTCTCCCTTATTTAATTTTGCTTGTTAGTGATTTATTGTTACATTTATTGTATGATTTTTCGGTGTGACATGTGTGAGTATGTGACTAGTCATCCATACATTTTGTCAACTAAGATGTAGGCTTGGGTCATATCATTGGCCTTTGTCTACCAGTCGTATGCATCCTTAAAAGCTAGGGATGCATTACGAGCAGGGACCGAACGACATTCCTTTGTTAAGACAGATCGTAGATCATCAACAATGAGAATCATATCCAGATTAGATTTTCATGTTACATAACTTTATTCCGTTAATTTTTTGTTCTTAAGTAGTGCAATAATTGAGGAAGACGTGTTAAAATAATTAACAAACAATTGTCCATATTAATTATCTTTGTCTTAACCCATTCCACAAAATATCCAATCAATTCAAGAAAAAAAATCATTCAAAGAATCCTGATTAAACAAATGGTTTAGTTTTTTTAACGATACTTGAAAAGTTTAAAGCAACAACCACTTAAAGGTGATCAACTACTTTTCTCATCAATAGAGACAATCTAAACTAATTACTAATTCCAGAAGAACTCATATTCTTATAGTCATTAGCGACCTTTAATTTGGTCAACGATTCATTAACTATCTTAACTCATTCCATAAGTGTGACCCTACCATTTTTAGATCAAAGAGGTAGAATTCAACAAGAAACCATTAGGAAAGACAAATGTTGAAGATTAACCTAAGAAACCTTGTCTATTATAGAGTTTGTGTTGTTTTGATTCCTATGATCAGGCCCTTCGAAGGGATAGTCGTTCCAAGATGATACACAAGCAGACCAAAGAAATTTCACAGTTCAATCTAATCGAGGAGAGCGTAGGATACACATTTTCTCTATTCCCCTTGTTAATGATCCATACAAACACTTTCTAAACGGAGGTTGCACCCAAGGCAAAAGAAAGTCAAGTATGAATCTCACGGTGTGAACTCTTAGGATGTGAGAGCTAAAATCATATAAACCACTTTTCTTCCACTAAAATGTTTTATTGATTTAGGGTTTGTTGTACTTAGCTAAATTCTAGCTTACTGAATCTAACTAAGTTTATTCCTATTATAACTCTTATAATATAGCTTTACTCCAAAGTTCTAGATGCATTAAACCATTTAATTTACCTAGTGACATCTTATGCTAATTAAAATAAGGTTAATTGAACGTCGGTTCTGGGTTAATTCTCTGGTAGGGGGTGGTTCGTAAATCGTCCACTTAAGTATCCCTAACCTTAGACAGAACTTTACTGATGAGTTCCCTTATAATCTTAAATCCTATTTGTCTGACTTAGTTTCATTGAACTAAAATAAGACAAAATTCTAATTTTATTAGAATTATTGTTATGTTAGGTCTAAATTAATTTTAAACATTTTAAAATTCAAACCAATGCCCTAAGATCCAATGTTTGCTTGCATTTCGTTCTTATAAGTTGCCAGTTTCTAATTATCAATTTTGTAACTATTATAAAATTAATTAATAAGACATATAAACATGCATAGTATGTTTAATTAATTAATAATCAAATTAAAATTAAAATTAAAACCATAGAACATGAATTTCATGACTTTAATATAACTATTATATTAAACTATGAATGTGTCATGCTTAATGCAAGTTGATGTTCATCTTATAAATATAACATTTATATCATACAATTGCATGAAAATCAACCAAACATATACATGACATTATTAAATATAACTCATTATTTTACCTAATTAATGTCATGCATCATGCTTTTCTAATTTCATATATTTAACATATTACCATACATTAAATACATCTGAAATTATACACCATGCTTTAAAATCATATACTATAACAATTATAATATAATAAAATGCATGATCATGCTTAAACTATGATGGGATTTTATCTCAATGACATCAATAAAGCATTTAAATAGCAGTTGAATTGGTAAACTTGACCCCTATGATAAAATAAAGCAATACATTACATTAATTTAGCTAATTTTATTCTAATACAACTTTTGTCACTCCAGAACCAACCACAAATCCTCAAGAGCACAAAAATCACGAACCAAACAATAAACTACTCAGAATGGGACCATAATTAAAGAACTAGTCGCAAATCGAAGCTAAACCTTGCAAAAAAAAATGTTGAACCATGCAAAATTACGTTAAATCGAGTCGATTCAAAGCAAACCGTCATGAACCACTCCGAACTGTGAGTTGAACTACGCGCTACAATTGCACCAACCTGAGCCTAGCCACCAACAAGCTATTAAGACACAAGTGCCTCCCTAGGTGCACGTTGATGTCAGCTTGACGTCATCACTAATGTCAGATATCTTTTTCCACAATTGGTCCGATCACTAATGTCATATATCTTTTTCCACAATTGGTCCGAAATTATTATTTTTTATGCCTTGGTTTCTATGTAGTAAAGTAAAATTGCAAATTTATTGGCCTTTGATCATTCGTTTTGGGCGATTTTGGTGTCAAAATTGTCCGTAGAACAACCTTGATCAAGGCACGAACTTACAAATATTTGATTTACAACAAAAAAGCCCAAAATACAATGGTCTTTACATTTGATCAAATAAAAAATTGCAAATTTATGACCAAAAGTTACCGTAAACATTCAAATTGCAAAATCTACATTCAACAATGCAGTAACCTACCAAACCAATGAAAATTTCAAAAATTCACAATTAAAATTTGAGATGACTCTTATACTAATTGTATGAATAAAAACACTAATGCGGCGAAAGTGTATCACGGAGACCAAAAACTCAAATTAATTGGAAATTTAGAAATAACTATACCTTCGCAATTAAATTACAAAAAAGCTACTATAAAACTATGGCTAAGGATGCTTTTCAAATTAAAATATAAAGATTACAGAGAAACACGAAACTTACTTTGGACGACTCCGAATCGACAAACACCAATTGGGAGTCACGAACATAACACCACCACTTGGCTACCTCCCTATTCTCAGAGTAGTAAGGTTTGGTTTGTGAGAACCAAACTTGAATTTGGGAATTGTTTTGATAGAGAGAAATATGAAAAAAGGAAGAAGAAGAAATCTCACGGACGTTCTGTGTTCTCTTTTGTTATTCGTACTGCACCTTTTACTTTTACTGTTTTACAGGCTATATGTGGCAGAAGAAGGGCATGACAAGGAGTCACCCAACATATGTAAATGTAGGAGTTAGTTTCATTTTAAAAATATTATTTAATTTAAATTTTAAATTAAATAATAAACAATTAGTTTAATTAATGAATAAATAATCCTAATTAGATTATCAATTAATTAAATCCAATTTAATTAATAATTGCATTTAAACCATATTTAAAATGAACATCTTTCATATAACTTATAGTTTTAATTCCATTAATTTAACTAAATCAAATCAAATTAAATTAAAGTAAATAGTTAATTAGTTACCACATATTTAATTTAACATATATTTGAATCCTATTCAATTGTATCTCTCATAATCTATAGTTTTAATGTGTATCTAATACACATTAAAGTTAACCTATAGTTTTAATATGAATCTAATTCATATTAAATTAATATTTGAACTTCTTCATATATTTAATTCTCTCATAAATTAATTTCGAATCATATCCAAAGTTAAATTATATTATAAAGTTTAATTAAAAATATAAACCTTATATTATAATGTATCACAAACCATTATATTAATTCTCTAAGTAAATCTGAACATTTAAATTACATTTAAGACATAATAACCTCAATACCCTTTACGAGCTAAGAATGGAACCTAATGGACCTACAAATCTGAATCTCTAACGATATGAGATTAATTGGCTAAACTCATTAATCAATTAATAAATATTTTTAAATGTGTGTACACTCCACTAAGGACTCACAACTGCACTCTTCTCACTGTAGATATATTATTTATGTGTCCACAAATATAGACCAATGACAGTAAGTTAGTCTTTCACGAGTGTTCGTAACATCAGTTAGGTCAAATTACCGTTTTACCTCTAGGTTACATCTAAATCCTTAAATATCAGTGTTTCTCTAATGAACAATATGTTTATGGTGTAACTATTAAATATAGACCCCTCTCGAACCAGCGAGAGGATAGGGTTCTTTGCTCAAGTTTTGAAGACACCATTTAAGGGAACACTCATCTACTTACCCTAAGTTGAATAGAAGTGAATTCCATCTTGTGTGATTATGTTTTCAGCTCTCCACTCGGTCTTGTCTCTAAAATTGTAGGTATATTGAGTCGGCAAACTAGCCGCTCTCACCAATACATATCAAAGGAAAATCTCTTGTGAACATGAGTGCATAATACACTCATAATTAAGGTTAAGTCATCTCGGTCATCCTATTGAAATAGAAACCTAACTAGTCAACAAAGTACATCTAGTTTTACTATTTTGTTGTCCAATCTTATGCAAACTCATTGCATAGGATACCCTCACTCGCAAGTCACTTACACAAAGGTGTTGGATCATTGTGTTTGTATCAAGTACAAAATGGATTGTATCCATTGTGTCACTATGATAAGGTACCCAACTTTATTCTTATACTATAAACCCTTTAGATTTTATCTTGAACATTGATTCCTATATGTCTCTACAAACAATTCAAGACTCATTAGATAGTCTACGATGTTAGTTATTAGATTTAGGGTTACTATAACAAAATTAAAACTAAATAGTGAATAACTTTTATTGATATGATAATAAGAAAGCTTTAATAATAATGGTCCATTATTATGTATATTTACTATTTATGAGTTTTAAGACATAAAACAGTACAACAGTAAAATGGTATATGTGCTTGCATGCTTGCATCAGTATTACACTCGTACATTTCACAAATTAAAAACGTCACATGCACAATTTTTCAAAAAAAAAAAAAAAATTATTGCTACAAAAATGAAATACATAATCCAAAAGTAAACACTAAACCCTATTTTTCAAAACTACAATACATTTGTACTTATTAATTATTTTAGAAAAAAATGTCTAGAATTATAGAAGAAAAATATTTAAAACAATTTACCAAAAAAGCAAATTATTTAAGTCATACAAGCTGCACCGATTATCCTTGATTTCATTATTCAACTCAACACTATAAACCTGACTTTCTAACTCGGACAAAATAATTTTGCACTACAAACACAGACATATGAACTCAAGACCTCGTTGCTTATCTTTTTCTTTTTCTTATTTCACTCTCTACTTCAAACTTGTACCACCATGCTAATCTCATTTTCTGTCTTCAAAATGTGCTCGAATCAATCTAATTTTCACATTATATTTTTTTATTCTTTTATATTTTGTGTATATGTTGTAATTAGTGACCTCTAAAATTGCAATGCATATGTGTTGGTTTAGCTCTTTTTCGATTTGTATTAGGTTGTGACTCTTTTTTTTTTTTCTTTTTTTCTTTTTTTATCAATTTAACCGTGCATGGATAGTTTGGACATTTGCTAATTAGTGTTTTTTTATTTCAAAATTTTGTTTTTTTTTTAGTTTTACGTTTTGAAAACTTCTAGCTATTTTTTCAAAACGGACTTTAAATTAAAATTTGTTATTTTTCTTATCAATTCAATAATTTATTTTGAAAATTTTAGAATGGAAAAATTCCAGGACCAACAAAAATAAATTTACTCTATGAAATTTTTTTATCATAAAAATATCTCAAAACTTCTGAATCACTCACAAATCACACTCTTTTCCTCGCACTCAAATTAAATAATACAAATTTTCAAAAGTTTAAAGTGAATATTTAGAAACTTAAAGTACTTCTAATTAAAATGATTCGAAACAAAAGACTTACTTTTATGATATTTGGGATCTATTACTTTCTAGTTCCTCAAATCTTCGAATTTGAGATTGTCTTCATCATCTAATATTTTACTAAAAATCTTACAAAATAGTGGTTCACTATTCATCTCTCTATTTAGTTTAATTTTCATAAATATTGTAACTGGAGCGTGATTAATTGATTTTAATAGATAAAAATTGAGTAACATGTTGTAGAACATGTCAAAGACATTGTTAAGAATATCGTTTCGTTTATCAAGAACAATGTTATATGATGGGCTGCAAATTTTGCAAAATATCTTTTCCATATCTGTCAGCATGATTTGCATATTTTCATATTTGTCTTTCTTATTTTCTTGTAGAGAATATTTATTCTCTCCTAAAAATCATTCTCAACGCTGGCCATATTTATATGATGATTTTTATCATTTTTAAGATTAGCCACCTCATTAGAAAAGTTGTACGAGCTTAGGGGTTGTCTAAGCATCAACTTTCATGTATTGTTATTAATATTAAGTATCTTTGTGTCTCTCGTTGAGGTTGATTTTTTTATTTTTTTAGCCATTGTAGATCTCGAGAGAGGTTGTTTGTTTGATATAGTATTTAGGGGGAGCCTAAAGATAGTGGAGGTGAGGGAATCTCACTCTTAGGGAGAGCCTAAGAATTTTTTATTGGAAAGATCTAATACAAAGTTTGAAGAAGTATTATTGTGGAAGTGAGAGAAGCTAAAACTTAGGAGGAGCCTAAGTTGAAATTGAAGAAGAAGCTAAAACTAAAAGTCCATAGATTTCATACTTCTTTACTTCACACTACTCCAATTTTTACCCCCAAACACTTCCTAAAGATAAATATTATTTTCTATCTATGATAGACTCAGATAACTAATAGACGCTATTGCGTTCTATTGTTGATAGAAATAAAATTTTACTTTATTTATAAATATTTATTTGGTATTTAAAACAATTTCCATACATCAAATATATATATTTTTTTTCATGAGAAAAGTGATATAAAAATGTTTCTTTGGAGTTAGGAGTGGGCAAAAAAAAAAGGTTTATTTTTTCATTTTTAATTATGACGAGACAAAATTAATTATTCATTAATATAGTAAATGTAATAGTACTTTTCATTTAAATATATATAAAGAAAAGGGTTTATTAAAACGCACGATCACGATACCACCAAAGACACAAGAATCTTTTCATTAATTTTATTGGAAGAAGTGAAAGTGTTTATTTATTCTTTTAAAAAGCACGTGCAAATATAAAAAATGAATTATCAAAGCGGTTGGCAAACTTGTCCATATATTTTTAGGCAATGGTCATATTTGTCATTTTCCATTAAATTAACACTATTTTATTTTTTTTTTAAAAAAAGTAATTAAAACTATAAAATTTGAAACAAAATTCTAATCAAAGTGTCGTGAATAATCAAAGTGTTGTGAACTCAATATGTTTGGGAAAGTTGGAATCTCAAACGATCTATTGATACTAATTGTATTTATGTTAATTGAATAACATTAAATGCATATACCAACATTAAATGTGTTTTTCTGTCAATTAAATTATATTAAATACATATACCGACATAAGTAACAAAATAACCGTTTAAATGAAATGTTTAGTATCTTTTCATTAATTCAAGTTAATTATTGTATTAATTACAACTAAAATTTGCATAATAAATTAGTATATACTCGTAGGTTAAGATTTGATTTTAAAACTATTACTATTTAGTTTTTGTGTTCTTCAAAAATGCTGAAATAAAATGAATCGTAGAGAGTTTTAATTTTTTTCTTTTTCGTTCTCTTTTATTTTTGTATTTATTTATCTTAAAATAGTTACATGGTTTTTCGTACTTGAGGTGGCAGAAGATAAATTTTGATTTGGAATTGGTTTTAAATAGTAATAAAATTTGAATTGATTTTGAATAGAATTAAATAAAAATGGTTAGAGAAGGATCTAAATTAAATCAATTATAGTTATTTACCAAAATGAATTTAAAGTATATGAACTTGTGTATCTCCACAACAACAATTGAAGGTCCAAAACTAAAGATTTTGTATAAAATAACTCATCAATTAAGACATTTGCAATTTTGAACCAACGCAACGTAACAGACTAACTTTCTCTAAAACATTTCGTTGTCGAGATAGGGAATAACAATATAGAAATCCAACCCCCTATTTATCGAATTAAATAGTTTCAAAATGGCATGTTTTTGCTAATTTTTCTTTCATTAGAATCACAATATTCATGTAATTGATCCTTAGAAATCTCTTCAATTTTTTTAAAAAATTGAACATGAACATGACTATCAAGAAAGTATAAAATTAAAATATAATGAATATAAAATAAGAAATTAAGAAAATAGAAATTCTCCAAACTTCTCCACTACCTCCAGTTTCTTTGGAATTTCAACCAATATGTGTCTTACAAAACCTACTAAATGTCACTATTTATAGGCAATTTGGCAAGCATGAGATGAATTACATGACCACTAAGAGTTGGTATCTTCAAGATACATGGCAATGTAGTTGAATATAGAGGAAGTGATACATGACATTTTAACACTAAGAATAATGAACATCTATTTAATAAGATTTATAATGCTCCCACTTGATGCCCATTACGTATATGAAATGGGAAAAAATTACAGTGAATGAAAAATAGTACATATTTCATATAATTTATACACTTACAAAAATATAATTTACTACCCCTCATGGAAACATTACGTGAGATCTCTGAATCGTCACATTCCAATGTTGTGCATGATGGATTTTATATCCTGAAACTCGTATTAAATGTAATCCATTGACCGTTATTAATAAAACGTTATTATTGTAATTTCAATAAGTGTTATCGATTATTTTATTAGTTTTGTCTTAATAGCCTAAATTCAATAAACTAACATCCTAAATTACTTTATGAGTCTTGAATTGTATGTAGATACATACAGGAATCAATGTTCTAGATACAATTTAAAAGATTTATAGTATAAGGATAGGGCTAGGTACCATATCCTCGTAACACTTGGATACAATCCACTTTGTATTTGATAAAAACTCAATGATCCAATGCGTTCATGTAAGTGACATGCGAGTGAGGTATCCTATGCAATGAGTTTGCATAAGATTGGACCACAAAATGGTAACCATTAGATGTAACTTTTTTATCTAATTAGGTTTCTGTTTCGCTAGGATGACTGTAACGCCCCGAAATTTCAACCTTAACCCGAGATCGTTACTTAAATAAAAGCTCATAACCTTGATGAAAATATAGCGAAAGCATTTGTAAAAAATAACAACATCAACACAATGGAAGAATTTGTCAAAAATAACAACATCAACACAACAGAAGTCTTTGTCAATATAGTCCCCAAACACATGGTCATTGGTCCTTCATGTCCGTCACCAGTTTCCTCATACTTACTTGAAAAATAAACATGAAAGGGTGAGTACAAAAATACCCAATAAGGAACCCACTACTGGGCCCACTAGGTTAACTGTTAACTTCCTATTAAACTGTACTCTACAACACACAGTCAAATGGTTTAGTAGGAACGCCCATACAGCCCAATGCCAGGGTCATCCTAGCAAACTTGTGGATCCACATGCAGAAGCAGCTAACGACCCACATACCAAGTACAACATGGCTAATAGATAAAGTTAACAGCTACCATAGTCCCAAAACATGCAATCTTAGTCCAAAACATTCATAAGCACACATATGAAGTTTAATTCAAAAATTAGAACCACAAATACCTCACATCTTTATCCTGTTTTATGGTTTTTTCCATGGCAAACCATAAAGACATATCGCCACGACCTCTTTGGTTTTTCCGTAACAATCTGTCCTAATAGATCATCACATAGCCATTCAGTTCATCTCAACATAGATAACCCATCACCAACAGCTAACTCGGGAGTTAGTCCATTCGGTTAACTCAACCCACAACCATCACTAGCAGTTAACTAAACCGTTTAGTTAACTCGCCACATAATTACTACTAACAGTTAACTAATCCATACAGTTAACTACTCACATAACCATCACTAACAAACAGTTCAACGTAAGCATACCATCGAGTCCACTAGGTGACCATTATCTCTCTTATTAACTTGTACTATGCGACACACAGTCAAATGGTTTGATAGGAACGCCCATACAGTTCAATGCCAGGGTCGTCCTAGCAAATCGGTGGGACCACATGCAAAAGCAGTCATGTCGGAACAATACGCCACACAGGCTTGTTAACCCGACCTATCGAAACAATATGTCACACAGGCTTGTTACCCGACCACATGCAAAAGCAATCATGTCGGGACAATACGCCACAAAGGCTTGTCAATCCGTCCGACCACAAAGTACACAAAGTTATTAGATAAACTTAACGGACACTATATCCAACAAAACCACAATAAAAAAGTAAAGCAGTCACAAACATAACTCCATTCTACATGGTACAATTATTCTGATTTACAGATTCCACATAGTATAAAAAGGCATGCATAAACGCCACACAATTAATTATACAAAGACCTAATCATCATACCACGATATAATCAAAGAATCCAGTCGTCACATGACCAACATCCCAACCATGACATAAATTTTTATATATAAGGGTTCTCACAACATCTTTAAAACATAATCACAATAAACAGATCAATAACAGTAGACATTGCACAAGAGATACATACGACCTAATCCATCTTCCACACCTTATACACCTAATGTACGGATTTGGTAGAGTATCCCTTACTCATCCAATTTTAATTAATAATTTCCCATAAAAATTATTAATTAAAATAACTTAAACTCGTTACCCAATCAGTCAATACATTTATCACATAATCAAGCAACCTAGATGTCGCATAAATAATCGTTCTGTCACATAAATATCTTTGTCGAGGAACCAGTAATAAGTCTCTTACCTCAAAGTGTCAATAATATTTTTTCTTGAGTTTCTCCCTCAAATTGATCCTATACATAAAAAATTTAATTAATAATTTTTTCATAAATTATTAATTAATTTTACCTTTAGACCTTCGATAAAATATTTTTATTCTTACCAATTGGTCGTCGAAAACTCCAATTCAAATCGTAGAGAAAAATTCTACGGATTAATTCCCCAATGAAGCTCAAGTCAAATCTATACATAACAATTTAATCAACAATTTTTCCATAAAAATTATTAATCAAATTTACCCATAAACTCTTCAAAATAGTTGTTTAATCTTACCAATTCGTTGTCGACGGTCCAATTAATTTGTTGGTGAAACCCTACGAATTTGTTCTAACAATAGCTCCAAAATCACCTTCAATTAACCAAGAATAATTCCCAAATTAATTCTCAATTTAATTTTATTGAGTATCCAAATATCCAAAATAAAATACTAAATACTTTACCCATATAACTAATGACGGCAACCATGAGCGACAATGGACAAATCAAATTCGGAAGATTAAACGGCATCGGTGAACGAAGAAGCGTAACGGTTGAGCGGAGCACATGCCGAAAATCGACGAAAAGAAAACACAAAGGGAGGTGTCTGGCGACTGTGAAGAGATTGTAATTTTTTTTTATAACTTTCATACTTTCCAATGCAATCCTAAATTAATAAATAAGAATATTAATTTATTATTAATAAATAATAATATTATTAGTTTATAAATAAATAATAATAATCTTTTATTATTATCTTTTCCAAATTCCCACATAATCAAATTAGATCTTCTCTTTCTTCTCACCAATTATCTTTTGACCAAAAAAATTAAATATATAATTTCTTAATCAAAATAATTAACATCCCAAAAAAATTAGATCTCAAAATAAATCCAACTTATTATTTTAAGATAATTAAACTAAAATTATCTCAATTTTTTGGGATGTTACAATGACTTAGGTAACTTATTCTTAATCTTGAGTGTATTATGAACTCTTGTTTGCGAGGGATTGTTTTTTCATTTGTACGAGTGAGGGTGACCAGATTTTTGACTCAATAATCCTACCATTTTGGGGACAAGACCAAATGAGAAGCTAGAAACATAATCGAAGAAGATGGAAGATGGAAGATTTAATTCACTCTTCCCGACTTTAGGATAAGTAGATGAGTGTTTTCTTAAATGGTGTCTTTGAAACTTGAACAAAGAGTCCTACCCTCTTTATGACATGAGAGGGGTTTCTATTTATTGGTTGGATCATAAACAAGTTGTTCATTAAAGAAGTACTGATATTTAAGGACCAAGAAGTAACCAAAGGATAAAACGATGATTTGACCCAACTGGTATTATGGATACTAACTTGCTGTAATTGGTCTATATCTATGGACATAGAAATATATCTACAATGAAAAGAGTTCAACTGCGAGTCTTTAAGGGAGTGTATACATAGTTAACGAATATTGATTAATGTGGTAATGAGTTGAGCCAATTAATCTCATATCGTTGTAGCTTCTGATTTGTAGGTTTATTAGGTCTCCTTCCTACACTACTACAAAAAATGGTTTACTTGACAGTGAAAAACTGTCAAGTAAGGGTTTACTTGACGGTTTTCAATCTGTCAAGTAAACCAGTGTCAA
>JBBPDJ010036685.1:0-14946 GCA_037974625.1 Cucumis cinereus | reverse complement strand
ATGCTTAAAAACAAATCATCGTAAAACGTGCAAGTCACATAAAACATATCATCATCTCAAATCATTTCTCAAATCATAATGAAACTCGTAGTACTCGAAATCATGCTTAATAATCACTCATAACATGTTAGAAATCTCATAGAAGCATTAAATCATCATAACTCGTGATTTTGAGAAACCTCGTAAAACGTGCAAAACGTGCTTAGGCCCTATAACAGTCAAAACATGCTCAAACAGTTATGAAACTCATCAAGATCATCTCAATAAACATAAACAGGGCCGAACATATTATAAAACATGCTTATTTTGTAAACAGGCATTGTCTCGTAAAACGTGTCAATATAATATTATAATATTCAAACTACCGGAAATACCTTAAAATATTTAAATTATGCTTCAAACAAGTTACCATGTAAAAGTACATCGAAAAATATGAACAACATGATTTTTCTTAAATTTTCTGATAATTATGCAAATTCTCAAAAAACGTGCATTCCGGTCATTATTTATATTAAAATAATTTTATCACTCACAAACTTGACGTGCTATCCCTGCTCTTAAATTTTCCCGATCTCCAAATCTCCTAAAAAATAAATTTAGAATCTACCCTTAAATCACTTGGCACGAAAATCGAGAAAACCCGAATTTTTCTTAATTTCCTTTTTAATTAATTCTTTTTTCCTAAAATACTATATATATAAATATAATTATATATAGATTAATATTGCTTCTGCCCGTGAAATGCTTGTTAAAAAGTAGAAATATTAACATACGCCTCGTGTCCCCTTAATTATATATATATATGTATATATATACATATGTATATATATTACTTCACGTGTACTGCCGCACGGGAAGGAGAAATTTAATCTCAACAGAGACCTACCATGACGCACAAAAGATGACGTTCAAAAGTATCTTCATCTTAAACCTTCCATTTTATTTTCCAGTTTTCGGGCACAACTCCGACCATACTTCGGCGAGTCAATTCTTTCAATCTACTAACAATTAGATGCTCTAACCTATAGAAAACGATTTCTACATGAGTCTACTTGCTTAACTCAAAGTTTGAGCTTCAAACTCCTCGTGGATAACTCGAAATCGTCTCTAGAAGTCCCTTTGCTCAGTTTTTCGGAGAGCTTAAATCTGAAAGTTAAAACTTCGATTTCTTCCTACACATATCAAATCAACTCAAACCCTTTTACATAACTTTAAATGAACTATTAATCTATCTTACCTCCAAATTTGAGACCTTAACTCGGCCTGTAGATGGAGAAATTAATTTTCAAAGTTTCGGGTCTTGTTTCTCTGTTTTCCAACTGCTCGAGTTCCTTTTCCTTCAAATTCAGTGGTCTCTTCGGTCAAATATCTTCAAATTGAGTTGTCCATCAGCTCCCTCTCTATTTTCTACATAATTTAGACACAAATTTCGTCCAAATTGGTTAAGAATTGATGCTTAATTTCCTCTTTTTCTTCACTGTGTTCAATACTTGAGATGCCCAGAAAAGTTTTTCTCTCTCTCGGGTTTCCCTTTGTTTTTCTTCAATTCTTTCTTCTCCTCCTCCTCTTCCTGATTCAATTTACCCAATATATTACAATTACCACCTTCAATTCATCCAATTCTTTCTTCTCCTCCTCCTCTTCCTGATTCAATTTACCCAATATATAACAATTACCACCTTCTCTTCATCCAATTGGATGAATTGAAGGATTGGTTTTTAAAAGAAAAATCAAAATTTTCCGTCTTATCAATAAACTCTCGCCACACCTTTTTAAAAAAATCAATTTCCTTTTTTTTTAACTAAATGATAAATACAAAATAAATAATAATAATAATAATAATAATAATAAATAAAAAAATTATTTTCTTTTTGCTTTTTCTTTCTTTTCTAAAATATTATTATTAATTTATTTTTTTATAAATCCAAGTAAATTACCACTTTGCCCTTGATATAATTTTTTTTCAAAATTACCAAAACACCCTTCTTTAATTAAACAATAATTTCACAGCAATACATATTACATCAATTGTTACATCACTAAAGTCCTTAGGAAGTACGTGTATTACATACACAGCCCAAACAACACACCCAACTAATGAACGTGCATATACAAGAAATTCAAATAATTAGTACAATTAAATACAATACAATAGAACTAAGGAGTGAAAACAACGGCTCTCCAAATTCAAACATAAATCTTGGATGGAATTGTCTTCAAACGGCTTAGAAAGGATGCACTAAGACGAGACGTTTCTCCAAGCAACTTCAAACTGTTTTATCCTGCCAAGAGGTTTACCATAAAAAATCCTTTGGTTTCTCTCGAACCACAAATTAGCCAACAAATCCATGTTAGATTGTTCCTTATCGATCGGGCCTTTTTGTTTACTTGTGAACCAATCAAGAGTTCTAACACATTACTTTTAAACTCATTACTGAAAACCCAAGAATATTTTAATGGAAAAATTTTTGTACCAGCACTTAGATGAGCAGGGTCAAGTGAAAAAGAGATGTTGTAGGTCTTCATCATGTTCATTACGTCGAGGGAACATGAAGGGGGACAAACAACTAGAAGACATCTTTCGTTGTAAAATCGTAAAGACGTTAAGTAATCCAAAGATCATTATCCACAAAAGAATGTTTACCCTTCTTGGGCAATATGACTTCCATAACACCTTGTAAAGCAACTTGTTCATTAGAGAGGAAGGAGAGAGATGTCTTGAAAGGGATTTAACCGAAAAGCTCAATTCTTTTCTCATGCCAAGATCTCCCATCAAAAGAATGTGATGCCCTTTTAATTGAGATTAACCCAAGCAAACTTTGGTACTAAACAATATCCTCTTCCTTAAGCAAACGATGGAAGTTGATTGACCAAGAAGGCATCGAACAATCCCAATGATCAGTCGTCGAGCCATTTAGGAATAAGGCTACTTTAAACAATTTTGGGGACAAAATATGAAAGGAGGCACGCCAACCCAAATGTCAAGCCAAAACGCAATCCGATTTTCGTTTTCGAGTTTAAAAGTTGCAAAAGCATCCACTTTCTACCATATTCCAAAGATATTTATCCTTGTTCTTCTCAAACTTCTTCCTTCTTTACCCGATGTATGCCAATTATAGGTGTCTTTGACATATATACTTTAACTCTTGAATCATCAATTCTACCTAAAAGCTTAAGTTTGTGGGTGAAGGCAAATTTAATATAATATCTAACACTCCTTTTCACTTGTGGGCCTGCCCAACAAATGGAAATCAATATTAAATGGGGAGAAAATGACATTGCAGAGGCTTGAACATAGAACCTCCATGGATCACTTGCTTTGATACCATCTCAAATCACCAATTCAACCCTAAACCTAAAGCTCATGGGTGATCACAAATTAAATATAATATCTAACACTAACAACCTTACACCAAAGAAAATTTTCTTCCTTCATATATCTCCACCCCCACTTCGACAAGAGAGCCTAATTTTCTGTCTTGAAACCTCCCAAATCGAGGCCTCCATCTGCTCGGGGTCTTGTGACACTCTCCCATTTTACAAAGTGACTAATTTTACTGCCACTATACTCTTGATTCTTTTAAATTTTATGATGACTGGTTCATGCATTGAAAGTGTTGACATGTAATAAGTGGGAAGGTTTGATAAGACAGATTTACATAAGGTAGCCCTCTCTCCTCTAGACAAATTATAATGCTTTCAGTTGTCTAGTTTTTCAAGGATTCTTTCAATTATCGGCTACCAAAAAGAAACCTGTTTTGAGTATCCACCAGAAAGAAGTCCAAGATAGAGGAAAGAGTAGCTCATTCTCTTCTATATTCACCCCATAAATTGCAGATTTTTCCCAATTGACCTTTTGTCCCGATAACCATTCAAACAACTTGATAGATTACTTTAATTTTGCTAACATGGTGTTGTCAAACTTGCAAAACAGTAAAGTGTCATATGCAAACTGGAGAATAGATACATGAATCTTTTCCTTTCCCACAGCAAACCCTTCAAAAAGCCCATTGTGATATAACTTATCCACTACGGCCCCCAATAGTTCAATAATTAAAAGAAAAAGGAATAGAGAGAGCGGATCACCGTGCTTAATTCCTCTTGTGGCAAATATTCTTCCTCTTGGTCTACCATCGATGAAGATCGAATATCTAGGGTTTTTAACACAACCCATAATCCATAATATCCATTTAGGATCAAACTTTTTGCTCAACAAAAATTTCTCTAGAAATTTCCAATTAACATGGTCAAACGCTTTTTCAAGATCGAAATGTTGAGAAAAACTATTTAAAGAGTTTAATCCATCTTGGATTTTTGGAGCAGACTTTAGAGAAAATGTGAGACTTTATCAAGATGTTTCAGATTGAATAAACAAGCTATACTACTATGGGAAAATGCAGTGAAAGCTACTTTGGCAGAAATTTGGTTCAAAACGAACCAAATAGTCTTTCATAATAAATCAATGGGCTATTTTGATCGTTTTGATATAGCACAAAGAAATGCCTCCTCCTGGTGCACCCTCTCAACTCTTTTTGGAAGCTACAAAATCCAAGATATCAACTTAAATTGGAGAGCTTTTATTTTTCCAACATAATTCTGCTGCTGCTTTTTTATTATGTATTTATTAATAAAGCGATCCATTTCGAGGAGGAAGGTACAACCCCTGTCAAGGAGGGAAAATCACCCTATATAGCTATCTCCACATATTATATGTCCACAATCATCATGTCTGCCTCATTATCCAACTCTTTGGAAAGAATTATGAGGAAATTTTTTGGGATCAAGGTAATAAGGGGGAAGCTGAATCGCTTTGTCAAATGGAATA
This sequence comes from Cucumis cinereus, assembly GCA_037974625.1. Lineage (NCBI taxonomy): Eukaryota > Viridiplantae > Streptophyta > Magnoliopsida > Cucurbitales > Cucurbitaceae > Cucumis > Cucumis cinereus. Next base: position 10,121 of record JBBPDJ010036685.1, on the reverse strand, counting down.
AAGTCACTAAGACAGAAAGAGATTGACGCCTAGGTTTGAGTAACCTAAAAATAAGAAATTTGGCTCTCTTATCAAAATGGAGATGACGTTTTATGGTAGAACATAACTCTTTATGGTTTCAAGTGGTGAAGAGTATACATGGAAACAACCCTTAATCGAGATCCATCTATATTTTTTTAAAAAATATCGGTTATCTAGATAGTTTACCAACTATTTTTTTTAATATTTGATAGTGTAACTTTTAAATTTTAAAACGATAAAAAAAATTAGTTTAGATTTGAAAAAATCATGTGAATCTCGATTCTCATGGTTTGCAAGATTCACCGAGATAGTAAAAAAGTATCGATAATTTTAGATAAAGTTAAAAAAATTTAATTTTTATACAAAATCTCTCGATCTCGGGCGAGAAACACCGAGAAAAGCTAGTTCAACAACTTTCCAAAAAGGGTGTTATTTTGATATTGTGAAAACTTTAATAGATTGGTTTGGACAATTTTCTGATAAGATACCCTCACTCGCATGTAACAGAACAAGTGTAATCAATAAAACTAGTTTACTTGGTTTGGTTTCCGTTGACATTATTAATGATGGTTTTGTCTCTCCAAAGACAAGCCCATGAAGGGATATACAAAGCAAGTCAAGCCCTTTACATATTCTTGTATCGAGACAAGGCAAGTAAACAAATGTTGGGCATTTGGGTGTTAAACATATTCAAAATAAAAGGTTTGTGTTGACTTTTGCTCAAACTCGCACGTTAGGGTAATCAATTGAGACGCGTTGCCACCAGAGCCACCTCTCTACATTGGTGAAACAATTGATTTTTAATACACATAGTTATTTGGTCGGTTCGATTACATCATTCCTATTCAATACCAAACACAAAATCAACCCGTTTTTATCAGTTTTTGAAATGTGAAACATGAACATTTGAACCGAACGGGTAATAAATCGAGCCAACACGGTTTCTGCCGATTTTATCGATTTTTTTGGTTCTTTGGTTTTTCCTTGCACCCTAGTAACACTTATAAGATTTGTAGCAATTACAAAGTGAGTCGTATTATTATAGTGTTGTCAGCATAAGACACTCAATCTCAATCCACATACTACAAACTCTGTATGTTATTACTTTAAACATAATCCACATGTATGTCGATTACATACTGTTCAAGTCTCATGAAATAACTTGAGATTTTTCCCATAATGGACAACTATTTATTTTAAAATAATCAATTATTATATCAAATAATTAATTAATTATGAGGCTTTATAGCTTAAATTCCAAAAATTATTTGCCACGACTTATGAAAAATTGGTACACAACATTGGAATGCGACAACTCAAAAATTGATATTTCCAATATGCTTAGTGTCCCAGCATAGATGCATATGCGACAACTCAAAAATTGGTACACAGCATAGATGCATATGCTTAGTGTCCAAATATGCCACATCTAAGTTGCCAAAATTCCTATAAATAATAGTCATTTGTGAATTTATTAAAGAGATGTACATTGGTAAAAAAAAATTAAACGAAAGTATTGGAGAATGTTTAGAAAATTTTGAATTTTCATAAATTTCCATTATATATTTTTTTTAATTTTGTTATTTTAATTATATAATTATTTAATTATTATATTATAATTTAACGATTTTTGTGTTGCTGTGGTGAGTTGTTTTTCTCCTCAATTTTACAATATGAAAAATAATTTTTCTATCTCCAGTCTAAACCAATTATGGGTTTTCTTAATTTTGATCTTAACATGAATAACTTCAATTTTTTAAACAATTTTAAAATAAAAATTCAAATTGCGGAAAAATATTCAAAAGATTAATTTGTTTTAAAAATGAAATTATTTTTTATTTGTTTAATATATTTATTTTCTTGTTATTTTTCTTCTTTTTTGTGATTAATATTGTATTATCAATATGAAATTCAAGAAAAATCAAAACAAGTATATAATTTAATAATCATGTATACCAAATGGAAAAATATTGCAAAATATTTTTTTTTATTTCAGTTTTAACAATATATATAAAGCTAAAAAAAATCATCAAGATTTATTTTGTTTTTTTAAAAAAATGTAAAGCAAAAAGACAATATGCTTGTAGTTTTTCAATATTTACAAAATCAAAAAGTAAAAACAATTACTAAACATGCTCTTTGTTTTTTTGTTTGTTATGTAAAACATAAAACAAAAAACAATTACCATACATTTGTGGTTTTTGTTATAAAAAACTTAAAACAAAAAACAAAAGTTTTAAAAAACCAAAATCCAAATGGTAACATACCCTTACTAATTTAATGTTTATGTCAAATTTTGATCAAGTAAGATGTACCTAATCTAAACAGGGCAACAACGATAAATTTGTATTTAGGAGAAAAGAGCTTGCTTGCAATCAAACAAAAACTTGGACATCGGTGTGGTGTAAGCCACTTTGATGCAAATAGAGTATTTGATACTGGTCGAAGAACTTATCCCTTATGCTTTCCTTTCCTCTTATTTGTAACTTTTAGTCATTATTCCCTTTTCGAATTCTTTTCTGCTTCTTACTAATCAAACTATAATTTCTACAGAGTTGGCTCGAATTTGACATGGATCGAGCTGAGGTCAAACAGTTCGATTCGATTGATACTTAGCGTTCTCGCAAAAGAGAATTCTTTTTGTTTTTTCAATTAAATTATTAATTTATAAATAGTGGTTTCTCACCTGTTATGTCAAATTCACATAAAAAAAAAAATTGTTATTGAACTCTATTTAAGCCATATTAGTTTATTCAAGCCTCTGATGGTAGACTTGACCTCAGGTGGGCCAAGGCGAACCAAGTCTATCGGCCTGTTTGACCCATTCTCGCTCTTCCTCTTGTGCTCTTTCTTTGTCATTCCATTTTTATCCTCGATTTAACATTAACCCTCATTCCCAATTTAAGGCTTGTGGTTTTTCTTAGCTATTAATCGGGGGAAAATCCTTACAACCTTATCTTGGGAGTACTATTGTCCCTTCAATTCCTACGATTCCACATCACAAATCTTGACCGGATGTTTTAGTGGTTGTTGAGATTATCGAGCCAAACCGTTTTGAGATCCAACTAAAATACCAACGTTCTTCTCCTTCGTTTCAAGCTCGACCCTAGGATAGGCCTGACAACGAGTTATTGCTGTCCTAACTCAGCGTAGGCCTCAGATCATGAACGAATCTGAAATATTATTGGACCGAACTTGTTAAGACAAGACCAGCTTCCTAATATCCATCCCCGCCCTTAGAGTGAAATTATGGTTATTTCACCCATCATTTCGCTCAATGGGTCGTCACTTTTCTTAGTCTACCGTTCATGTTTTTCATGTAGCTTTGTACTCTTTTTCTTTGTGGACCTTCATCCATCTCACCTTCTTTGGTTGGCCTTGAAATCGAGCCGACCACCCTTTTCTATTTATTTTTCTTTTTTTTTTAATTTATTTATTGGCATTTATTGAAACTGATGTCCTAAATCAGAGGTACTTATTCGACATTTAGACAACATTAATTCAATTTAATAAACTAAGATTCAAGATTATATGATGTTATTTGAACAATATATGGTTAACATACAAGTGGTTCATGTTCAAGTTATAATCTAAAAGGTCTGCAGTAAATGGATAGAGGTTGGGTGTTTTATCCTAGTAACACTACATATACGACCCACTTTATTGAGATGAAAATGTTACAAACAATATAAACCATATTTTTCATGTGAAGACATATGAGTAGGGATATCATGTATAAATGAGTTTACACATAACCCAATTTGAAGAACTTCTCTTTCTTAGACAAACCAGAACTACCAAATTTTTCATTTTCTTTTCGAGAGCTTTGAGTTATCAAAGATTTTGTGAAAGAACCTCCATAGGACTTTAGAGGCCTGAAGAGAGAGTTTCCTAATCTTCTATCAAAATGCTTCACTACAAGACTGAACTGTTCAGAAAGCAAAGCGATTGATTCTACAAGAGCCTCGTCAGAGTTTTATGATCATTCACTGGCATCATCACAAATAGATTGGAGGAAAATTCTCTTATTATTTTTATCATGTTTTTATTCAAATGACAATTCAAAAGTTAACAGTACCTCAATTAGTTCATCTACTTTCATAGATGAGATGCTTGAGCTTCCACGATTGCAGTGACTTTCATGTCAAAGTGTTTTGGCTAAGAACGTAAAACTGTACTGACAAGCTTTTCTTTAGACATCTTTTGTCCAAGAGAAAAGGACTCATTCGCTAGGTCAAGTAATCTCACATTGAATTCAGCAATAGTTTCATCCTTTTACATCCGAAGGTTCTCAAACTTTGTAGATAGCAACTGAAGTCTAAAATGTTTAACTTTGGATGTTTCTTCGTGGGCTACAGATAGAATATCCTAAGCATCTTTTGGAGACATACATACATTAATCAGCTTGAATATATTTCTGTTAACTCCATTGAAAATGGCATTCAAGACACGTGAGTTTTCCCGAGATGCTTTTGTAGGATTGGTATGGCAACCCTAGAGGGGGGGTGAATAGAGTTCTTACAAATTAATGAAAACTTTTTAACTAAGTGGGTCCAATTAAACAAATTAACAAAGTTTTTTGGTAATAAGTAATGTAATCAATAATTTTATACAAATGCATTCACATCAAACCGATTTATAAAGTGACATAAATAAATTCAAGCACAAATTGTAGTAATTAATTTTATGTAATGAGCTATATCAACAACTTAATTGCAAAACTAAATAGGAAAGGGATAGAGAAATTGACACCGGTAATTTTATAGTGGTTTAGCACAACCGACCTACATCCACTTTCAAAGCTTCTCTTGGGTATGTCACTAAAACTTCAAACTGACTCTTTCCACAGATTACAGACAACCGCTACACCGCTCTTTTTATGAGTTCAAGAGCAAACTCAATCGTTTCCTTGGATCACAATCAAATCGTCTTAAAGGACTCTTTTTAAGGATTAAAAGCAACCCCTTAAGCAATGGATTTTGAAATGATGAACAAGATGAGAAAAACTCTCAGAGTAGATGAAAATAATAAATCTAAAATACAATAAAATATAACTCTCTCAAGAATTAGATAAAAATAATAAATAATGAAGTTTGGAGAGAGCAACAATGGAAGCTTTGAATTTTTGGAGAGACTTGAAAAATAATATGTAATTGATGTTTCAAATGTGTGTCTTAATTTGGAGAAGAAGATGTCTTTAAATAGAGAGAGGATATGTTGAAATCTAAAATCAATTTGGACCATTGGATCTTATAAAAGAAAATTAAATTGTAGAGATTTAAACTCAACTAGTCGTTAGAAACAAACAAAAATAATAATATAATCATATATATATCTTTATAAAATCATTCTTTCAAAACCCAACAAAAACAAGTCTATCATCTTTAAAAAAATTAGTCGTTAGACACAAACAAAAATAATAATATAATAATATATATCTTTATAAAATCATTTCTTCCAACAAAAAACAAACGTCCAAACTACTTGCTAGACACAATCATAAAATAATATTAAATTTTTTTATTTTTTAAAATAATATTAAATTTATTTTCTTTTTAAAACAAATCCAAATAATCAACCATGTGTTCCTCCTCCATTTACTCTACATGTCACCCACTAATTGAATCCAATTTGATGATTTGGCCGCCACGTTACATCCTTGAGTATTTTTTCGTTAAACTTGTTTCGACTATAACTTCTTCGTTTAAACTTTGATTTGAGCAATGCAAATTGCGTTGAATTCATAATTTCGAGGTCTACACAATAGACACACCAAAACACTCAAATTGTTAATAAATTAAACCGAGTTTGTTATCATCAAAACATTGATTAATTAATTAATTAAATTTAGTTTATTTGAGATTAAGGGCCAAAAAGCCAACAACTTTGTCTTTTATAGTAGTCCATTCAGCTTCAGGCTTGAGAGTAATCTTTCTATTCTCATTGGTGACAGAAGTATGAGTCCATCGAGTGACAATTGACTTCCAAGACTTGCTATCGAGTGACTTTATGAAAGTTGTCATCTTTGCCTTCCAGCATACATAGTTAGTCCCATCAAGTACCGAAGGACGTGTAAAAGAGTCACCTTCTTTAAAGTAATTCATGATCGAGATGAAGGGATTAAAGCCCTTATGCATGGAAAAATTTTACACAAATATTACTCAAATTAATTGGAAAATTAAAAATACCAATACATTACCAATTATACAAAAATAAATTTACAAGAAAATTAATTAATGGCTAAGCATGCTTTTTATAAATAAAAACTAGAAATACAGAGAAAAAGAAATTTACTCTCATTGTCATCTCTTTATCTACAAATCACCAAATTTGAAGTCACCACCACTTGGAATCTTTCCAATTTTTGGGTAATGAAGGTGTTAGCTTGTGGGAACCAAAATTGGATTGAAACTTTTTTTAAAGAATCAAATTGCATAGAGTAAAAAACATTTGAGAGAAATTTCTTCTCAGTCGTTCTCCAGAAAAACTGTTTTGCGTCTACTAAGAAGAGAATGTTAACGAGAAAAGTGGGATTAATCCATGATAGGCAATAATAGCTCGCACACATGAGAGTTATTGATTTTAATTTAATTTAATTTAATTTAATATTAAAATAATTAAATGATTAACAAATTAAATAATTAATTAAATCATATTTAATTAATATTTCATTTAAATCATATTTAATTAATATTTCATTTAAATCATATTTAAATGAATATCCCTCCCATAACCTATAGTTTTAAATTTAATTTAATTTAATACAATTAAACTAAACTACTAATTAATTCTCTCATTAATTAATTACTAAATTAAATATCTTATATTTAGTTTAATTCATATTTGAATCATGTTCCTATATTAAATTCTCTCATAACCTATAGTTTTAATGTGTATCATATACACATTAAATTTTAATCTATAGTTTTGATATGAATCTAATTCACCTTAAATTAATATTTAAACTTATTTAAATATTTTATTCTCTCATAAATTTATTTTGAATCACATCAAAAATAAAATTTTATAATAAAGTTAATTCAAATATAAATGTTATATTAAAATGTATCACCATACGTTATATTTATTTCCTAAGTCAATTTGAACATTTCAAATTATATCTAAGATATATTAACCTCATTACCCTTTACGAGCTAGGAAAAGCACCTTATGGACCTGCAGATCATAATCTACAATGATATGAGATTAATTGGCTAAACTCATTAACCATATTAATTAATATTCGTTAACTATGTGTACACTCCACTAAGACTCACAATTGAACTTTTCTCACCATAGATATATTTTTGTGACTAAGGATATATACCAATAACAACACGTTAGTCCTTCACAAGTGTGCATAATACCAGCTGGGTCAAATTACCGTTTTACCACTGAGTTACTTCTTAGTCCTTAAATACCAGTACTCCTCTAATGAACAACCTATTTGTGGTCCAACCAACAAATAGAAATTTCTCTCGTGCCACAGAGAGGGTAGGACCTTTTGTTTAAGTTTTGGAGACACTATTTAAGAGAACACTCATCTACTTACTCTAAAGTCGGGAATGAGTGAATTCCAACTTGTGTTATTATGTTTTCAGCTCTCCACTCAGACTTATCCCAAAATGGTAGGCTTATTGAGTCGACAATCTGGCCACTCTCACCCGTACAAATCAAAGGACAATTCTTCGTAAACAGGAGTTCATAATACACTTAAGTTTAGGACTAAATTGTCTAGGTCAGTTTATTGAAATAGAAACCTTACTAGTCAACGAAGTTACATCTAGTGGTTACTATTTCGTGGTCTAGTCTTATGCAAACTCATTGCATAGGATACTCCCACTTGCAAGTGACCTACACGAACATGTTAGATCATTGTATTTGTATCAAATACAAAGTGGGCATTATCCATAGTGTTACCAGGATAAAGTATCCAACTTTATTCCTTTACTATAGACCCTTTCAGTTGTGTCTCAAACATTGATCCTTGTATGTCTCCACATATAGTTCAAGACTCATAAAATAACTTAGAATGTTAGTTTATTCGATTTAGGTTAATAAGACAAAAATAATAAAATAATCAATAACTCTTTATTGAAATTAGAATTATAGCACTTTATTAATAACAACGGTCAATAAATTACATTTACTATCTACGAGTTTTAGGACATAAAACCCAACAAACTCCCACTTGGACTAAAACTCTAGTCTAGTGTGCAGTCTATGGGATGTACATAATAAAGTAATCCACAAACATCGGAAATGGTAAAATGTACAAGTATATTACATAAAATGTATATATAAGAATACAATAAACTAGGGCATCCACATACCCATTACACATCTCCCACTTGTCCTATATTACCTAATGTATATATCTCGTAGATCTAGACTCTTTAGATGACTCTCAAACACTTTAGTCGTGAGAGTCTTCGTAAACGGACCACCAATGTTGTGCTCCAAAGTGATCTTGGTTACGATCACATCCCCTTGTTACACAATCTCTCGTATTAGATGATACTTTTTTCTATGTGTTTTTCTCGTTTATGGTTACGAGGTTCTTTAGAATTAGCTACTGCCCATTGTTGACACAGTATAGAGTGATAAACAATTTCATGTTTGGAACAACTTTCAAATCATGCAGGAACTTCCTGAGCCAAACTGCTTCTTTTGCTGCTTCACAAGCAGCGACATATTCAGCCTCCATAGTTGAGTCTGCAATGCATTCTTGTTTGATGCTACGCTACACTGCAATGCATTCTTTTTTTATGCTACGCTACAGTACAATCTTTAGCACCATACAAAAGCACGTAGTCCCTCGTTCTCCTTAGATACTTGGGGATAATTTTAACGATCGTCCAGTGGTCTAACCCTAACTTTGACTGGTACCTACTAACTATTCCTACAACATAACAAATGTCTGACCTAGTACAGAGCATTGTTTACCTTAAGCTGCCCACAACTGAGGTATAAGGAATACATCTCATATACTCAACTTCTTGAAGTGTCGTAGGACATTGTTCCTCAGACAAGTGAACTGCGTGTCTCAAAGGTAATAAATTATTCTTAGAGTTCTCATTGAATATCAAACCAACATTTGTCGATATAACTTGCTTGTGACAGTACCAACATTTTGTTTTTATGATCCCTTATGATTTGGATGCCAAGAACAAAATGCGTCTCTCCCAAATCTTTCATTTGGAATTAGGCTGGCAGTCAAGTTTTAATGTTAGTTAGGTGTTCTACATCATTTCCAATGATAAGGATATCATCCACATAAAGGACTAAGAAAACTACTTTACCTTTGTTGATCTTCCTGTATACACAAATCTAATCAACATTTTGGTCAAAACCATAAGATTTGATTGCATTATTAAATCTAAAGTTCCAAGATATAGATGCTTGTTTCAACCCATAAATGGATTGATTAAGCTTGCAAATTTTTTGCTCTGATCTTGAGTTATGAACCCCTCGGGCTGAGACGTATAGATATTGTTTTCAAGATTGTGATTCACAAAAGCAGTCTTAACATCCATTTGTCATATTTCATAATTATAAAATATGACAATGGACAAGAGAAATCCTTATAGACTTTAACATAGCACCATAGTAAAATGTTTCCTCATAGTCAACTCATTCTCTTTAGGTATAACCTTTTGCTACAAGCCTAACTTTGAAGGTTTGTACCTTCCCAGCTGAATCTCTCGTTCTCTAATAGATCCATTTACACCCTATGAGTTTTACTCCTTCAGGTAGATCTACAAGCTCCCACACTGAACTGAAGTACATAGACTCCATTTCAAGGTACATGTCTTTGACCCATTAGTCATTGTGTACATCATTCATTGCCTGTTTAGAGGTCAATGGATACTCAATGTTAGCATCTGGTATGACAACCTGAGTTTCAGTTAAACTGTAACATCCCAAAAATTTGAGATAGTTTTAGGTTAATTATCTTAAAATAATAAGTTGGATTTATTTTGAGATCTAATTTGTTTTGGGAAGTTAATTATTTTGGTTAAGAAATTTAATATATATATGGGTATATATATTTAATTATTTTTTGTTAAAAGATAATTGAGAGAGGAGAGAGGAAGATT
>JBBPDJ010036684.1:0-14957 GCA_037974625.1 Cucumis cinereus | reverse complement strand
ATTGATTGAACGTTTGAAACCTTTTCTTTTTTTTGATTAATCTAAAGTACTTGTTTTGATTTGTCATCGTTTTTTTTTGTTAAAAGTTTTAATGATTTTTTTTAGAGTAACGACCTTGGGCTAAGGTTAAAAAAAAACCTGGGGCGTTACAGTTTTTGGGTGTAAAGTTGTTTTGTCTGAGTTCATATGTATGTTGTTTGGGGTGTAAGGTTGAGTTCATATGTAAGAAGCATTTGATGTTGTTTTTTGAACTCTTCATAACCTGTTTTTATGATTACTATTTTTGTTTTCAAACATTTTTATAACAATTTTATCAATTTTTGTTTGAATAAAATATGGCTTGCAATTTTTTTCAAAGTTTTTCTTTCTTTGTTTTTGTTTTTGTTTTTTTTTTATTGTAATAAACAAGAACAACAATTAACCAGGTACATTTTAAAAGTAGGAATTTAATTAAATAAAATGGAAAACCAAAGAGAAATCAAAACTTTTTATTCCAAAATTTAATCATTGAATTTCTATCATCATATTATTCTTATTCTTATTGTTGCTCTTTATTTTTCCTCTGTCATTAAATTTTTTTAATGAAATCTTCATCCTCATCTTAGAAGCCAATGCAATATCATTGTTTTTTTTCTTCTACAGTTCCACTTTCAATTCCTCCAAATTTGGAGGATTATCAAACAACATCATTTTTTTTTTTTTGCTAGAAAATGCACTGAAAAACAAATCTCTATTTTATGAATTTTTTTATTTGTTATTTGTAAGTTTTGTTATTGTTTGTTTTTCTTAACTCTTTGTTCCACCATTCTAATACATTCATATTTTTCTATATTCTTAACACTCATTTGATATGTGAATTCATTTTACATATAACTATTCCACTTAAAGTAGACAAAATATAATTATTTATATAATCAAGAACCCAACAATTTACTTTATCAGTCACAGAACGTATGAGTTGAACGTGCACAACAAATAGAGACCGAAATTGGTCATCAGAGTTAGTGAAGATGGTTTTCACAGCTCGAATTAGTTGGTTGTACTAGTTGTCGTTGGAGATGGATGTCAGCGACAATAATTGATTTCGATGTTGGTTGCGCCAAGGTAGTCGTCGAAGTTGTCATCAAAGTGATTGTCAGAGTCTAAAATTGATCATCAAAGTTGATTGTTAGTGTCATTGGAGTTTCGATAAAAAAAAATTAAATCAATTGTCAATTTTTGTTACGTAAGGACTTAGTTTCAATAGTTCATAAAAAATAAGTTGATTCTCAATTACTTAAATCTACATGAATATAAGGATTCACTAAATCTTAATAATATTTTTTCAATTATTAAACCATTGCGAATTTTAAAAGTGATTCGTCACAAAGAATATAGATGTTAAACATGATATTAAAACATAAACAACATTACAGGAAAAGAACACTCAAAGTTTGATTACCCAGTTTGGTGATCTGCCACTTTTGTCTGCGAGACAATGTGTCTAGAAAGATAAACTCGCTAATATAAAAGGTCCAACGTTTGCAACGTAGTACTTATCTATAAAGTAATGATGTTTAGAGTGACACATGCAAAGCCTACCTTATTTATCACTTAAGCTCCCTCTGGTGTGAGACTCCTTCTCAATAGAACTTAGGCTTGCCCTATGTAAGTGACCGTTAGTGATGATACACTTCATGTCCTCCTAAGTGTATGAGACTTCTTTCTCTTTTGACATTATCTTTCTTCTTACTAGTGAAGACCCTTCGTTTCCCCCTAAGTTATATAATTCCTTTTTATGTAGTAAAGTCCTAGGCTCCCCCAAAGACAGAGAATTTATTCTCAAGAGTAAAGTCTTAGGTTTCCTCTAAGATAGAAGAACCTTCTTGTTCTGAAAGCTTTTGACAATGATTTCGCACAGTTAGATTGTCGATCCAAAGACAATACAAAGTTGACATTACAATACATGACCACACAGAAAACAAAAACTCCAAATAATCAAATTAAAAGCGAAAACCCTAGAAATGCAAAGTCTTGCAAATAAATATGCACAGCGAAGGAGAAAAATATCCTCAATCAAATTCCGCAGGACATGAGAAAGGAAAGGATTCCAAAAGAAAAAAAAAAACTCTTTCAAATTATTTGTTGGGCTATTTCTTTGGTTTTTCCTTTTATTAGTTAGCTATTTTGTACTCAATATGGATCCTCCACACTAACCACCCTCATTCCATCACCAGTTGGCACACCTCCTTCCTCAATAACAAGCTTGATGTGTTCTTTTATGCTTATTCCTTTTTCTCTTTGATTCTTTGAAGTTCATCATTTAAAGCCCTCAGTGTTTGAAAAAATGTCTCTATAAAGATATAATAGTGTGTGATCCAAAAACTGACCAACGACACCCATCATCAACAAAAAAGAAAAAAAAAAAAATGTAACAATGGCCATAAATTGTCTCAAACACAAATGATATCTCACTAACATCAAGATGAATAACTAGGAGAACAAATCGCCCAATTACACCACACAAACTACATGCATCCACCTAAGCAGCCCATATAATGAATCAGGTTAAGCTACAAAAGCTTCAAAACACTCTACAAGAAAAAACGTATCTGCTAACGCATAAACTAAGAGTCACTAGAATTTTGATCGAAAAACAACACATACGTCGATGGGGTACGTAGGCGTCAAAAGTTATAATAAATCTGCCGACGACATATTAAAAGAATTCAGAGAAGGATTGTTTCTACCGACACCTTTTGGTTACCCGTCAACAAAAACTTTGAATGAAATAAAAGAAGCAGAAGAATTGCCGACGAAAAGAAGGCGGGGTTGGCAGAAACCATAACTACTGACGCCTTAAATAGACGTCGGCAGAGACCGTTGCGAAAGAGCCTAACTGCTAACGCCTTTAATAGGCGTTAACAGTTCTTCTAATAAAAAAATCCCTAGCCGCACACGATTGAGATCGACAGTTTTCATCTTCTCTCGACCTCTCTCATCTTCTCCAATCCTCCCTCGCTCTCTTCACCCAATATTCCTTTTCGCTTCCTCTCATTAACCGATCAACTCATCCTCGCCGTTGGTCCTCATCTCTACGCCACCGGTCATCATCGTTCCTTCTCGTATGCTGTTAGGAATCTTCACCACCGATCCACATTTTCTTCCACCACTTGTCTTCTTCTCTCCATAGCATTGTAAGTTTTCACTACATTTCTTAAATCTTTTGATCTCTAATCGTTTTTTAAGGGATGAGAGCCCTTGCGCATCGAAAAATTTAACAAAACATTGGCAAAGTTATAATACATAAACAGTTACTGTAAAAATAATATTAAAGGTTAAGCATACTTTTCTAATATAAAATAAAATTACAGAGAAGAAATTGAAACTCACTTTCGTTGACTCTGAATTCTACGAAACACCAATGTTGTAGTCACCACCATTTGGAACTTTTTCTATCCTCTAGGTAGATGAAGTTTTATTTGTGGGAACCTTTTTGGGACTTGAAAACTTTTTTTAGGGGAAAAAATAGAGAGAAAAAGAGGAAAATACTTTGTATATCAACCTCTTATTTTTATGTGTTTTTGTTTTGTGTTTATTAGAACACCGTAGAGAACTATTTATAACCTTCTTTTTTTGTTCTACAACAAAAGAAAGTTAGAGAGAATGTGAGATTACGTAGGTGAGTCTCACGTTTCCCACATTTATTTAATTGTAATCAAATTAAAATTAAATAATATTTAATTAAATCACATTTAATTTATATTTTATGAATCTCTGTCATAACCTTTAATTTTTAATTTAATTAAATCATATTTAGTTAAACTAAACTATTAATTAATTCTGAAATTAATTAATTACTAAATTAAATATCTTATATTTGATTTAATTCTGATTTGAATTATATTCAAATATAATATTCTCTCATAACATTAGTTTTAATTCAATCAAATTTAATTTAAGTAAACTCTTAATTAATTTTTTAATTAATTAATTACTAAATTAAATATTTTAGATTTAATTTAATTCTAATTTGGATCATATTCAAATATAATATTCTCTCATAACCTATAATTTAATGTGAATCATATACGCGTTAAATTTAATTTATAGTTTTAATATTAATCTAATTCACATTAAACCAATATTTGAACTCATTGAAATATTTTATTATCTCATTAATTAATTTTGAATCACATCCAAAATAAAATTTAGATTATAAATTTTAATTAAAATACAAAATTTATTTAATAATGTATCACCATACATTATATTAATTTCCAAAGTCAATTTGAACATTTCAAATTATATCCAAGATATGTTAACCATTACCCTTTACGAGTTAGGAAAGGGACCTTATGGACCTATAGATCAGAAGCTACAACGATATGAGATTAATTGGCCAAACTCATTAACTACATTAATCAATATTCGTCTACACTCCACTAAAGACTCATAGATTATTCCTTCACTCCACTAAAGACTCATAGATTATTATGGGTCCATGGATATAGACCAATAACAACAAGTTAGTCCTTCACAAGTGTCTGTAACACCAGTTGGGTCAAATTTCCATTTTACCCCTAGATTACTTCTCAGTTCTTAAATACAAATGCTCCTTTAAGAAACAACTTGTTTGTGGTCCAACCAAAAACAAAACTCCCTCATGTGCCACAAAGAGGGTAGGATCCTTTATTCAAGTCTCGAAGACACCATTTAATTGAATGCTCATCTACTTACTATAAAGTCGAGAATGAGTGAATTACATCTTGTGTGATTATGTTCTCAACTTCCCACTTGGTCTTGTCCCTAAAATGGTAGGCTTATTGAGTCGACAATCTGGTCACTCTCACCTGTACAAATCAAATGACAATTCCTTGTGAACATGAGTTCATAATATTCTTAGGATTAAAACTAAGTTGCCTATGTCATCTTATTGAAATAGAAAGTTAACTAGTCAACAAAGTTATATCTAGTGGTTACTATTTCGTAGTCCAGTCTTATGCAAACTCCTTGCATAGGATACATTCTCTCGCGTGCCACCTACACGAACACGTTGGATCATTGTATTTGTATCATAAATATAAAGTGGATCGTATCTATAGTGTTACCAGGATAAGGTACCCAGCCTTATCCATATACTATAGACCCTTTAAGCCGTATCTCAAACATTGATCCCTGTACATCTCCACATACAGTTCAAGAGTCATAAATCAACTTAGGATGTTAGTTTATTGGATTTGGATTAATAAGACACAAATAATCAAATAATCCATAACTCTTTATTCAAATTGGAATAATAACTCTTTATTAATAACGGTCAACAAATTACCTTTACTATCTACGAGTTTTAGGATATAAAATCCAACAATTTTGCACTCTTCTTGCCTCATGCATTGAAATAATTTCAGCATGATTTGAGAAAGTGGTTGTTATGGTCTCTTTCACTGATCGCCATGATATAACAGTTCCTCCAAATGTGAATAGATAACCTATTTGAGATTTAGCTTTTTGTGGATCAGATAAATATCCAGAATTTGCAAAACTAACTAAGTCAAAATTTGATTTATTTGAATAAAACATACTCATATCGATCGTTCCTTGAAGATAACGAAGTATATGCTTAATTCCATTCCAATGTCTTTTTGTTGGAGAGAAACTGTATCTAGCTAATAAATTTACTGAAAATGCAATATCTAGTCTTGTATTATTAGCAAGATACATAAGTGCACCTATTGCACTAAGATATGGTACTTTTGGACCAAGAAGATCTTCATTATCATCTCTAGGTTGAAATATATCTTTCTTCACATCTAGTGAACGAACTTGCATTGAAATGTTTAATGGATGTGATTTATCCATATAAAATCTTTTTAAAACTTTTTATGTATAAGTTGACTGATGAACAAATATTCCATAGCCTAGGCAAAATTTTGAATTCTTACTTAAGATATTCTATAGCCTTTGAAAGCTCTTCACGAGTTCCAATTATATTTAATCATCAACCACTACAAGAAAATTCACCTACAATGACACTTTTGAACAGTGAAAATGAGAGGGGGGAAGAAAACAAATGTCCTCTTTTTCCAAAACCGCCTTTTTGGTGGAAAATGACAAAAATTTTTGAATTTTTGAAAATTTGTGACACGTTTATCGCGTCACGAAAAGACGACGTAAAAAACGCGTCGTCGTTTTTCATTAATGTTTTTACCTTTTGTCCTAACATTAAAAAAAACGCACACCCAATTCTTTTCTCACCTTCTGCCCGAAACCATTTCTTTCTTTCGTGCAGCCCCCAAGCTTCTCTATGTTCACCGTCCATCAGGCGCACCGTTGGAGTTCCATGCACTCCGACACGAAGCTTCAACGTTTGACGTTGCGTCTCTGTGTTCACCATCCGACTTCGTCTCCGTCAAGAGCCACGCCAAACCTGTTTTTTCGTGCAATATTACAGGCCAAAATTCGTCCACTCACTTCAGCTTTCTTCGCTTTTTTTGTACTGTCCGCACTCAATGCACCTTGGAAAACTAGGTAGGTAAATCTATTAAACGTTTGTGTTTAAAAAGCATGCCCAACACTTTGCCTCATCACAAAGGTTACAATGTGTTTAATGAAATGCCTCAATGAAATATTTTGTTGCTTTTTCTTTGATTTTTGTTTGTTCCAATAAAAAATCGAACCTTGAACCATATTGTATAATTTTTTGTTCCTAAACTATGGATTTGAATTATATGATGTTTTTGGAAATGATGACACATTGTAAAACATTGACATTTTTGTTATTATTTGTGCCTTGTATAATACTAGTTTTCATTTTCTGAATTGTATTGATGTTTTAAGAATAGACAACCTATTTCTTGCCCAATTGTATTGAAGCATGAAGTGTGTCAAATTATGCCTTGGGAAGGCACTTGGGTCAACACATAGCCCATTGTTATCAATACGTATATGCAACTTCTATACTTGGGTTTAATTCATTTTTCATTAATGGTCTACATTCATAA
This sequence comes from Cucumis cinereus, assembly GCA_037974625.1. Lineage (NCBI taxonomy): Eukaryota > Viridiplantae > Streptophyta > Magnoliopsida > Cucurbitales > Cucurbitaceae > Cucumis > Cucumis cinereus. The sequence continues at coordinate 7,974 of JBBPDJ010036684.1, read as the reverse complement.
AGAAAAAAAAATGTATTTATTTATTCATGAAGACCATGTTTTCTTTACTATTTGTTCAACAACTTTGTATAAGCGAATTTCTTTGCATTAGAAATGATTGCGAATTTCTTGTATTTCAATTAGAGACATCATTATTGTTCTTCGCATTTACTAAATTGTGGTTATCATTTTTCACATTTGTCAACACATAAACTTGTAACAACTAATCATCATTACATTGATTTGTTATACTACACCTACAAACATGACACATGCACAAGTTAATGCATCAGATGGTGCGTGTTCTACGTCGCCACAACACGAGGAAGGTAATACAAAAGAAAAATGAAGACGAGGACCTATGGAGATGAATGAGATCACAAGAGTCAGTAGCGAAGGACAAAAAAGGGTAGTTCAATACAATGAGTTCGAGCAACCCATTGGTGAGAGCGCGACAAAGCTGAAGAGTTTTATTGGTAGCACGATGCGGTTTCATATGCTAATCATATACGCTACATGGAAGGAGGTACCGAATGAGCTGAAGAATAAGATATATGAACTCATTTAGGTAACAATATGTTCCTTTATTTATTTCTTACAATAAAATTAATTAACAATCTCTACTCTACTGACAACTCTTAATGTCGTGGTTTAGGGTGGCTTTGTAGTAGACCCGAGATCTAGGAAGAGTCTACTACAGAATGCTAGTGTCTGCTTTTGACAGTTTAAGTCAGCACTCACCATGAAATACATTAAACCATTTAAGAATGATCGAGAGAAGTTGAAATATCCTCCCATTGAATACCATTTTACAGATCCAGCGCATTAGAATACGTTTGTCACATCTCATTTGACCGAAGAATTTGAGGTGCGCATGCTAACTAATTCTTATTTTCTTTGGATTCACTTACTTATGTAAAATAATCTCCTTTTTGTGGACAAACCCTTTTGTAGGTAATTAGCTAAAAAGGACGTGAGAGGTGACAAAACAATAAATATAACCACCGAATGTCAAGAAATGTAAATCTCGTCAAAGAGATTGTATGTTATTTCTACTTTGGGACTTTAGTTACATGTATTCAATTGGAAAATTAAAAGTGAATTTCTTTGTTTTCTGTAGAAAGCAACTTCTGAAAACACTGCAATAGTGGACCGCTCTACTGTGTGGAAGAAATTGCGGATGAATCGATAAGGAAAAATACCAGATGAACACACTAAGGAAGTCGCTGATCGTATAGTAAGTATACTCTAATCTTCCCTTCCAATTGTTTAGTAATGATATGACAACAAACTTTTGCTTTTACAAGATGGGCTAATGACTACACAAACATCAAAGGGTCCATCGGCTGATTCTAGTATGGACATATTGTTAGAGGCAATTGCATCTGATGATCCACCTGGAAGGATCCGAGGTGTTGGACGTTATGTGACGAGGACGAAGAACTTCCACACGGCTAAAAGAAAGGGTAAAAAAGTGGACGAAGGTATGTATGTCAAAGAACGAGCTAGAATGACAACACGTATCTTGGAGATAGAGAAAGAATTGAGGAAGCATAAGAGTCGTCATGGATCAACAAAGGATGAAGATGGTATCAACGAGTCTAAAGTGAAAAGTGAAATATTGTCGAAAAGTATGAAACTTCGGCGTCAAGTCCTAAACTAGAAATCGATGAAGGAGAACCTATAGAAGGGAAGAAGAGCTTGGACGAAGAGCTTTGGAACCTACTTGTCTACCACACTTCTGGTGTCCTCCAGATTCATTACTAACAATTTGTTGTATTGGTATATCAATTTTTGATGGGATAGTTTCAGCTGGTATATATGACGTGGTTACTTTCTTTGTATCTACAAATGCATTGATTTGCTATATTTTGCAAATGATTTATTTTCTGAACTTCAAGTTCACATTGATCTGTACGAGTTTCTAAATGAGACAATAATGATACATTCCATGTAATTTCTTTTTCCAACTTCTAAATTTTTCCCCTAATGTTGAAAAATTTGTCTCATTAAAATAACAATCAGCAAATCGTGCAGTAAATATATCACTCGTCAGAGGTTTAAGATATGTAATAATTGATGGAAATCAAATCCAACATATATTCCTAGCCTCCATTGAGACCCATTTTACTGTGTTGTGGTGGAGCTATTGGAACATATACTGCACACCAAAAATTCTCAAATAAGAAACATTTGGCTCGTGGCCATATGCTAATTGTAATGGTGATTACTTGTGATAAACTACAGACCTAATACATACAAGTGATGCAACATGAAAAATAACATGTCCCCATAAAGATGTAGGAAGCTTAACTCTCATAAGTAATAGTCTAACAATTAATTGCAATCACTTTATAAATGATTCTACTAAACTATTTTGTTTGGGATGTAAATTCACCAGCATGAACTACAAGATTTTCACCACTTATCCCAATTGACATACAATAATTATCAAATGTTTGGAGTGTAAATTCACCAGCATTATCAAAATAAATTGACTTAATTGTATGATTAGGAAATTGTGCTTTTAACTTAATTATTTGAGCAAGTAATCTTGCAAATGTAAGATTTGACTTGATAATAAGCACACGTGTGAACATCTGCTAGATGCGTATATTAAGACCATGAAGTTCTTAAATGGTCCACTTGGTGGGTTTATTGGAATTATCAACAATTCTTCTCATCATTACGGACCACGCATGATCTAATTTGTCATGCCAAATAGCAAATATATCTCGATTCATGAACTTCAGGTTCATTGTTGCATATGTTTCAATTACTCGTATAATATAATCCTGAAGATAAAACAGACAACTTTTCTTATATACGTTTTTCATTTTAGACAGTAGAGATAATATAAAGATATTCGATCTTATTTTTTCTATTAGTCTCAATATGATAACATTGCAACGTATATCTTTAAAACTCAGTAGATTTCTTTTTTATTGACTAGAAAACAATGCATTGTCAATGATTAATTTTGTTCCTCTAGGAAAAGTAACATATGCTTTTCCAAATTCTTTAATCAAGTTTGCAGAACCTGATATTGTATTTATTTTTGCATTCATCATTGTCAATTTGGAAAAATATGTTTTATTTGTAAGTATTGTGTATGTGGTTGCACTGTCTGACAGACATAAATCTTTTTTACTCATTATTGAAAATGATGCATCTTTCTTGATTACAAGGAAATAATTACAACATGTAAAATAACACTTGGAATGTTGAAGGTCAATATTAACAAAAACAAAACATGAAGATATTAAATGAAATAACAACAACATTATTCTAGATATTTTCGAAATCATAAGAAACATTTGTTGTTCCATGTAACACCCCAAATTAAAAGGTAAATTATAAATTTTTATTTATCAATTATCTTACTTGGTTGGTTAATTTTAATTTGGGATGTTTGTATTGAGTTTAATTTTTTATTTTAAAGTGTGGAATTTATAATTGTTGTGTGTTTTATTTTTGTTGGAAAGAGGAAAGAGAAATTGTTGGAAGAAAGAGAAAAATGTGAGATTTATTGAAGAGAGAGAGTTTTTGGGTTTTTGTAAAAGGAAAAAGAAGGAAATGGAATTTACTAATAATAGTGAGAATAATAATAATAATAATAATATTTATTTAATGTGCATCGAGCCACGTGCAATGCATCTTCCTCATCTCTTCCAATTCTCTTTAAAAAAGAAACCCTAGCCGCCCTAGTGCCGCCACCGCCCTCACGTCGTGACTCTCCATAGCCGTCGCTGCCGCCCTCACGCCGTGATTCTCCTCTCTGTTTGCGGCGCACTCAAGCCAACGACGATGCCGCAAGCCGCGCCGCTCTTCCTCTACGTCAAACGCCGCCGCACCCCCGCTCGCAGCCGCCTGTCTCGCGTCGCGTCCCAGCCAAAGAAGCTGCACGCCCGCGACTTCGAGCCGACGCTACCTTCGCCCGCTCCTCATCCGAGCCGAACTCCATCACCAAGTCGCGCCCTTCGCTCCACCCTCTGTGCAGCCGCATAGCCACCCAAGTCACCCGTCTGCCATCAGATCTGTAAGCAGACGTCAGATCGTGCCTCACCCGAGCTGGTCTCCTTTCCCCTAGCCGCGTCGCGCCTAGGTTTCTTCGCCCAGCCACGCGCAGGTTCGCGGTTTGCCGCGCCTTCCCCACTCGCGAGCACTGTTTCCGCGTGCCAGATCTACTTCCCCCGAGTCGAGCTGAGCCGAGCTTCTGAAGTTTCTGTCGTTTCCTGTCTCCGCTGCCACTACTCTGTGTTGGTGAGTTTGGAAGTGGTTGTTGATGGTTAAAACCAATAAATATTTCTTTTGGGAAGAAAGTATTAATTTGAGTTCTTGTGTGTTTAGGGTCATTTGGAGCTAATTCGATTAAGGGAATCTTGGTAACTTGAGGTAAGGATTACTTCTACCGAACGACCTTGGGTTAAGGTTGAAAACCCGGGGCGTTACATTTCATCAACTGTGCCAATCTTCTCTTTAGGAGATTCAAAAATTCTGTCACATCCAAATTAGTCAGATTGGATGGGTCAAATATATGATTATCTTGATGACACAATTTGTTTCCACATTTTTTCCTGTTATCTTCTCTAGGGAGGCTTGCACTACAAGAAATTTAGTTTTTAGTGGCGCATCGAAAACGTCACTAAAAGTCCAAAAAACGTCACTAAAAGTATTAGCAATGCAACCTCCCGTGTCGCTAGGACTGTCGATGTATCTGCGTAGCTAAAAGTTTTAGCGACGCAATGCTTGCGCATCATTAAAAGTTTACTTTTAGTGACATAGACGGTTCGCTAAAACTCCACATTTAGTGATATATTGTTTGTCACTAATTAACTTTTACAGTGACATCGTACCTACGTCACTAAATGTATACTTTAGCGACATATATTATTGCGCCACTAAAAATGTCTGCGTCGTGAGCCTTCGTTCGCTCATCTGTCGTCGTCTACGTTGCTCGTCTACCATAGTCTGCCTCTTTCGCCGCCCGTATTGGGTATTGAGCGTGAGGGTTGGGGAGAATGGGAGAAAATAGAGTTTTTTTTTTGTTTAATGAAAATGAAAGGAGGAAAATAAAAAATTAGGGGAAAATTAATTTTGTGAAAAACTACTACCAACATTCATGTTTGTTGCTAAAAGTAATAACCTTTTGTGACATGTCATAAATTCTTTTAGTGATTCAGACTAAAATTGTTTCGCTAAAAATAATCTTTTGTGATACTTTTTTTTTGCATCACTAAAAATAACCTTTTAGCAACAAAAATTAATTGTTCCACTAAAACTTTGTCACTAGATATTAAATTTCTTGTAGTGTTGATATAAATCAACCAAGGGTTTCGATGTACGACAAATACGTGACCAATGTCCAATCATACCACATCGGTAGCATACTTCTTCATCATCTTTTGTATTTTTATTTTGTGTAGCTTTTCCTTTATGACCATCGTTTCGTATGATTCTTAAATTTGGATTATTAGAATGACAACCCTGGAAATAATTTTTATTTCTTCCTCTGACATGTTCTCTACCTCGTCCACAATTAAAGTTCGTAATATTTTCTTCAGGGAATGGTGTTGTTCCAATTGGTCGAGATCCGTGGTTTTTCATCAACAACTCATTGTTTTGTTCGGCAACAAGAAGCCATGAGATGTATTCAAAATATTTTTTAAAACATTTCTCTCAATATTTCTACTGCAGAAGAATATTTGAGGTATGAAAAGTACAGAATGCCTTTTCCAACATATCCGCATCAGTAATGTTTTCTTCGCATAACAACAATTTTGAACTAATTCTAAATAGTTCAGAATTGTAATCAAATCATAATGAGCTTGAGGAAAATAAACTAATTTTAAATGATCATACCTTTGTTTCAGTTTATTCCACAACATATGAGGATCTTTTATTGTTAAATATTCCGATTTCAAATCCTTGTGAATGTGATGATGAAGGAAAATCATGGCTTTCGCCTTTTCTTGATTGGTCATTGCATTTTCTTTCTTAATTGTATCTCCATGATTCGTTGCATCGAGGTGCATCTCAGCATCAAGAACCAATGACAAATAGTTGATACTGTTAATGTGAAGAGTCATAAATTCTAATTTTGCAAGATTTGCAATGATAACATTATCATAAAATATTATATTTATATTAGAAATTTAATATACATCAAATATGCAAAATAACATTTATTTTATTAATTATAATAAAGTGAAAAAAAACCAACCTACCTTTAGGACCTACCTTTGGCGTAGGAGACGGCTGAAGCTCGTGCTGATAACGTGCTGTAAGAATGAGGCACAACGGGAACACGAATATTGAGAAAATATAATTTAAAATAAAAAATAAAATAAAAATAAAAAAATAAGAAAATATGCACAATCTCAAAATCCTCCACTTTCTCCAATTTCTTTGGATTTTCTTCCATCGTGTGTGTGTGTTTTTACAACATCCACCAAATGCCACTGTTTATAGATAATTGGGCAAGCATGAGGTGGATTACATGACCACTAGGGGTTGACACCTTCAATACATGTGGAATGTAGATGTGTAAGCATTAGGCTATTCAAGACATTTGGCAATGTAGATGAGGGAGAAAGGGATGACACTTGTTAAAATGACACTAAGCATAAAGGATAATGGGGCATCTATTTTCATACTATTTAGGACAATTTAAGGCTTCTTTTTATAATGTTTTGCCTTATGCTTATTTTTCTCCAAATTTTATATTATAGTTTTCACCTATCTCCACGAAGAAGACTTGAATATCTACTCAAATTCTAAAAACATAGTTGGTGGCTCATATTAATAAATGTTTAGACCTACTTAAAATTGGGTTTTTAGTTTTTAGTTTTTTTCTTACCATTTTTTAATAATCGGTTTCATCTTTCTATGTAAGATAATTGAATTCTAAAAACAAAAACAAGTTTAAAAAAGGAACATTTTCAAATATAGAAAAATAAGTCCAAATATAGCAAAGTCTTAGCTTCTATCAATGATATACACCGATAGACTTGTATCAACGTTTATCAGTTTTTATCAATGTCACCGATGATAGACATTGTATCACACCACCTCCCTAGCATTCTCTCTGGCTCGAGAAAAAAGTATGAAGCCAACCAGCATCAACTCTCTTACAACTCTTATTGACCAACTTCACTTACTTAGAACTAAAACATTTAATCTTAGCGGAATTAGAACTTAACATTCGTTGCGGAAATCATTACAACAAAAACCATGAAATATAGTTTTACAACTTAGGGGATATAAGGTAGTTTTCAAACTTGACAAAAACTCACAAAATTTAACCCCAAAATCTGACATAACCATGGACGAGTTCAACACATAAGACTAAGACAAAAGTAAAAAACCTAAAAGATAACTTAGCAGACTGGCAGGAGTAGATCAAGCTCTGGGATTAGGGTCAGAAATGAAAACATTTTGAAACTGTGAGCTGAAATTGTGAGTGACTATCTTTTATAAATACAAAATCATGTTTTAAGCATAAACATATAGTAATAAGCATGAAGAGATTTTATTTTAGGGAATTGGAGTAAATGGCAAAATTTGGAGGGTCATTTTAATTTATAGTAGAAAACGAAAATCATAAGATTTATAGCAAATTCGAGAATAACGGTTGTTCATACTTTTCAATAATCCCAAAATACCCTTAAGAAAATGTAGATGGATTGTAACTAAAGATTTTATTTTTAAAAATCTATTTTCTCTCTCTTTAATATGGAAGATTTACTAATTCTCTAATGTTTTATTTTAAATATTCTATAAATATTTCTAAAATTGGAAACAATATTCATTCTCTGCAACAATTATGGAGATTTACTAAATCTCTAATGTTTTATTTTAAATATTCTATAAATATTTCTAAAATTGGAAACAATATTCCTTCTATGCAACAACCTTCATCAACACACCCCCTCTTCCATGTTTTGAAACAATATTCTGTAGTTGACGCCGATGGAAAATGCGGCGGAGGAAAGG